>CM023490.1:6272613-6423027 GCA_013339685.2 Hyalomma asiaticum
GCTGTGTTTATGAGAGACGCCGTAGTGGAGGGCTTCGGAAATTTCGACCACCGGAGGTTATTTAACGTGCACTGTCATCGCACAGCACACGGGCCACAACATTTCGCTCCATCGTAATGCAGCCGCCGCGGTCGGGATTCGATCCCACGACCCTCGGATCTGCAGCCGTGTACCATGGCACTAGACCACCGTGGCGAGGCGGTGATCGCTCATAGGCTGCAATAGTCGGGCACATATGCTACCTCGTGACGGTTGATTGATTAACTGATTGATTTCTGGGGTGTTGCGTCCAAAAAGGACGATATGGTTATACCCGTAGTTGGAGCGCTCCGGAAACTTCGACCGCCCGGGGGATTCTCTAAATTCCCCGTGGAAATGCGGCCGTCCTGGCCTGGATTCGATTCCGCTACCTATTAGCTTACCAAGCCAACATCTAGCCGTTAAGCTATACTGTTGTCTTTGTTTGGTCTCGTCTTGTCTTGCAGTGGACGTCGAAAATATGGCCCTGGTGATTCAGGTTCGATCCCGCTACCTCTGCCTTAGCAGGTCAACACGTAGCCGCTACGCTACTGGTTTTCTGTGTTGGTCTTGTCTTGCAGTGGACGTCGAAATAGGACCGTGCTTATTCAGGCGCGGTCGGTTCACGCACGCCGCTGTAACCTGTCAAACGCTGCTAGAGTGACACGTCAGCACTGTCCCAACGCCGCCAATAGGACACCGCGTTGCGTACCGAAGCACATCGCACTCAAAGAATGCGTGATTCATTCGCTTCACACACGCGGATTGTGTACCGTAAGTTGTCAAAGTTGCCAAAGGGAGAAATATCCGTGCGTACGCTCCCTCCAAACTTTTTTCCACGTCACTTTAACACCCCCCTCCTCTCCCTTTCCCCCCATCCCCTCTTGTGGAAAATTTCCTCGCCTGATTCCTTCTTTCTGTAGCTCCGTTTCCTCTGGCCTTTGTCATAAGCGCAGACTGGGGTTCTATTTTTTGCGCTCGGCTACAGAACACGCCCTTACGTAACGCGGCACACCCAGCGAGCCCCGCCGACACGGACGAGGTGTCAGACGAGGGGCCAAAAGGGTTGCTGTGTGTGACGGTACATGCATGCTCTTCTCACCCTCTCTCTCTTCTCTTTCTGTATGTCCTATTTTCCTCTTTGTACTCTTTGTCTGTAGCATTGCTGAACAACGGCTCAAAGCTTCCCCCTATTCCTTGTCTTCTGTCCCTGTATTACGCGCTCAAGCACTGTCCGTAACGCACCATCTCTCATCTTACTGCCTCTCTCTGGCTGTTTCCTTCTCCTTTTTCTTGCAATTGTCTTGTTTATCTGCAGCGTTACTCAAAAACTGTGCGACAACCCCTCCCCCCTTTACGTTTCGTGGCTGAGTCGTATGAGGATTGACGTAGTAAGGAGTCACGTGGGTCCACGGTCACGTGCACAGCGGATGCACCGGCGCCTCTTTGTTCTGATTGGTTTCGTGTGCGACGAAGCATCGAGGAATTTCTCGCTGACGTCACCAGGAAGCGGAAAAGTACTTATCCTTCCAAGTGGTACGCAACGCTTCGTTCCAAGGCTTCTCCAACATCTTTACAACACACCTTCAAACGTCTACAACTCCGGTCCAGCACTTTTGCAACACCCTTCCGACGCCTCTCCAACTTTGCATCCAACTTCGTTGATTATTCAGCACCTTCTCCAACACTTTCCCTCCACTTCTCTCACTCTTTTGCAACTTCCAACAGCTCTCGAGCACTTCTCGGTCAACTCTGAGTACCTGTCCACATCCTCTCTAACTGTTCTTCAATGCTTCTCCAAGCCCTTTTTTTAGACCTTTCCAGCACAGTTCCAACTTTTTTCCGGTAACATGCTCGAACATCTTGCCAACATTGCTTCAACACCCTTCGAACTGCTCGCCAACTCTTGTTCCAACACTTCCACAACGTTCGTTACAACACATCTTCAAGCCATCTTCAACTCCGCTCACCATTACTTCTACATGTTTTTAACTATACTCTCCAACTCCGCTCCAATACGTTTCCGACATTTTTTCGACTGCTTGCTAGCTCCGCTGCAGCACCGCTGTAACACCCGTCCCTTTCGTTATTTTCCTAGCTTGGGCCTCGTTGCGGCAGACTTGGTGCCCTTAGGTAGCATGCGAGGGCTTATTGGGCAGCAGCCATCTCATCTAAGTTCACGTTCTACGTGGCGCCTCCTGGTAAGAAAAGTGTGTTCTACACACGCCGCCTTGGCCACGAGTAGCGCTGCCTAACACTCCCAGGATAATACATACATAAATACACAATAAAGTGGACGGGGGGACGACCGCCTTTGTAGCTCAGTTGGTAGAGCATCGGACGCGACATCCGAAGGTCGTGGGTTCGGGTCTCACCGAACGGAGGTTTGTCTTTTCGTCCACTTTATTCCTTTCTACTTTGTCCACAATTACAATACCACAAGTAACTTCCCTATCTTTCCTAGGCTTCATTGTCTGTTGCTCATTAAGTTGTTTCTAACAAATAAAGAACGAGCCCTTGACCCCTTCCCTTTCGTTAATTCACGGTAACCAGAAACACATTCCCGGTGTACCGTCGTACCCTTACCATACCGTGCAATACCTCAAACCCTATATACACCCAAAAAGCGACATGGGTCCCGAGTGGTTCGTGGGAAACCAGTACGCTGACGAGCCGTCTCGATGATCTACTAGTTACTGAGTTGCTGAATAATATGCGTCACTTGACCCTATTCCTGTCGCAACCCGGAATTGAGAGATTTTGCAGTGCTACAGAATTGAACCGAGAAACGTTTGGTGAAAATAAAGTGGTTGGGGACGCCTGTGCGTGAGGACTCTAGACCAGGTCTCCAATGGCCTCGGCAGCTCGCCGTGTCTGGTCGAGGAGGCTCCGCGACCAGACCAGAAGAAAGGCGACCCAGGTGGCGAATGGACTCGAAGGATGGAGAGGGGGGGGGGGGGGGGGTGAGCAGCAAGCCACCCAGCTCTAGGAGCCACTTTTCAGGGAGCGCGTGCTGCCATATAGCTTAGCGAACGGTCTAAACTTGCATATCTTGCTCAACAGCTTGCGCGGCTGGTCTTGCCTGTCTGAGCACATTCGTGCCAGGTGCAGCCGTCACAGCGAAGGGTGCATGCGTGTCACTTTGCGCGTGTGACAAGTCGCGCGGGTCGTTCTTGAGGCGTCGAATGCTTGCCAAGATGCCGCATACACCGCCCGTTATCTTAGTTAAATGCGTGCAGCGCTTGCGGAAGCTGTCGGACTATCGACGACAGTCCTTGTTTACGAAGCTCCCGACTGTCCTCGGGGTGCATAAGAAACGCGTCGTGGTAGGCGAGTGTCTTCCTTATCTCTAGCATTCACAATCTCGATTGGCTGTCTAAAGATAGTCGTTATAGGTTATCTCATGAGTCACAAGTATCTTGTATCACCGCTCATCGGAGTAAGACATTTTTGTGCACTTCAATTGGCTTTAGTATAGCTTCAAGTCATGTGACTATATCGTGATTGGAATGTCTTGTTTTTGTCGTTCGTGATGGTGATCGGCGATGCCAGCATGTCCAGCTCGGTCAAGGAGACCTTAACGCGCCCCTTCTATTCACTCAGTAATTTAGGTGCTCAGGTTGGTGTCTCTGACGATTGGCTTACGGAAGTGCGGGTAGCAGGGACCAATCAGTGTCGAATTAGCATTGCGGCGGTGTTGATTAGGGACAGAAAGAAGACTCAAAATTAGCGTGCTTCATACGTGCGCTCACACGTGACTACTTATCGCCAGTCATCGCCGCATACCTGTATCGATAACTATCGCGATTAATCTGTCTGTCACTCACTCGTGATTCGATCACGGGCCTACACCTTCAAAGCTACCGACACCTTTGTCGGAACTCAGAATTGAACTCTCGAGGCAACGGTCGTTCACACGCTAGCATTAGCTGCTTTTCATTGGCCGACGCTCTGGCTTCTGGTATCGTTCATACACTATTGTAACCGTAAATTTTCATGGAGTCCTGAACAATCGTGGACTCCATGGAGTCCCAGTTCTATTTTACGTAACGACGGACCTCGTGCGTGTTGCACCAGTTCCCTCGGGCAGAAGACCTCAGCAAACTTTTTTTTTTTAAATACGTGTACCTCATAGTCACCCCTCATCAAAACCAATCACGTGTTAACGCACGCAGTTAGCAATCACGATTGGCTGGACGGACGCACCATTTTTGCTAAAACCATATCCGAAAACCAGGTGGATCGCCGAATGTTCGACGCCCGCCAGTTTGGAACTGCGACATTGGCAATGGTGCACCGTACTACTTAAGTGCGCGAATGTGATCGTAACACCTAGGAGAGCATAGGGGCCGAGCTCCTAGGATTGGCCAAGCCAGTAGTAAAACAGTGTTTCACAAGAGACCTGCCGGTGGCAGGGCAGGAAAGCGGAAATGAAATGGCGGCAGCTGACTTATGTGACTCTTTCTGCCAGCGTGGCATCTGGCTGTTCAGCTTTGAGCGCTGAAGTTCTTGTAATAGCAACCTACACGGGCCGGTGAGAAACTGACAGCCCTGGGTTAACAAATGCGCTTTTTGTCCAGTTTCTCACGCTAGAAGTATTTCATGTAGTATCCGACGAAAGAGCCCTTCAAGAAGTTACAAAATCGTCGGGCGCATTTCGTTGAGAAGAACCACAGGTCTCTTTGTCATAGAATCTTGGGACGAGCTCACGGGAATTAAACCCTGCAGAGACGACGAGCTGCACTGTAAGTTGGTCTCTTTACTTGTTCGTAGGGCGCGCCTTGTTTAAAGTAGCTTTGTGTGCCACTTGTGCCTCCGATGTCACGCATAAAAAATGCGCGTTAAAATCACGCATAACATTTGCTCGAGATTTGGAATTGCGCCTATAGTGCGTGCTCGCCTTGAGCGATGCATCTTGCGCGTCACGTGATTAAAGAATGCTAGATAGAGCAAGAAAGGGCAGAAAAGGCCGGCGGTAAAAAGACGTGCCGAAACGTCGGTGGCAACTGGTCACGATTCTTTGTGAGCATTTCATGTTATGTTTATAAGTGCATCGCAGCAAGCAAAGCTCCTTCATCAAGATGCGTGCTGCTCTTTACGCTTAGAGCAAATTCGCCGAAGTAGAACTGAACTGTAGTTTTCAGCAAGGGTACGTATCACTGTTACCCCTGTGAAAGATAATCTCCATCTTGCTGTCTGAATGTCTCAGAGGTAGGTACTGACGGAGCACACTTCCAGTACTTCCCGATAAAGCCAGTTTTCCGAAGCTGTGAAGCTGTGATATCCGACTTTGTCCTGGTGTAGAACGTGACCGCCATCTTAGGTGGTTTCGCTGAACGAAACTTATTTTGTTGTTATTTTGTTGCCTTGCTATCGTCAGGTCTTCATTATTTTAGTCGTCGTTTTGTCATACCGCCTCCTCGTTGCCAAGTTGCAGCCCCGTCGTGGTCAACTTTTTTTTTTTTCTGGCTGCCGTGCACTCGTCGCCTTCTGCACGTCTTCCGGTAATCGCCTGCTCATCGTCAGCGTTGTCGTCTAGTCGCCGTCTGCCATTCGTCTGGTTGTCTTTTGGTCATATAGCTCTTGCCGTTTGGTTGTCGTCTGTTCTGTTCGTGCAACGGAGCTTCATACTAAAGTTACCAAAGCGAATTACTGCAGTGCAATCGCCAAACCACTCTTACAATCGCTGAGCCTTATAGTGTGGCTTCCTGTTCCTTACTACATCAGGAGCCACCTCCTGCTTGATCGACGGCAGGAGCCACTGAAATGGAAACGAACTAATAATGAAAGAAACTTACATGCACGTAACTTCCGGAGTCCATCAAACGCGCAGGCAACATTTTAAAGACTGCCGAAGACACGTTTAAGGAAAGGTGAGGGCCAATAAAGAAATAAGCAAAAATGGCGTCGCTAAACGTTCCAAGAACACGGCGGGTACTGCAGACAGGCAGTGCCCTAGTTTTCATTTCATTCCTTCTTTTATTTCTTGCTTTTCTTCTATTTTTTTTTTTTATTCTGCTGGAATGCTGCGCTCCCCAACGGAGGTGAGTGGCCGGCCTAGACGGTTGACTTTGCAAAGTATACCCGAAGAAAAAAAAAAAAAGAAGCCCCGACGATGACTTTCGGAAGGGGAAGCTCGAAGGTGGGTGCCATAAGAGCGTCAGCTAGCTTCGGGCGAGCCAACGAGCGGCCCCGTGGAAACGACAGTAAATTATTTCCGGAACATCGCCGCACGGCGCGCGGGCCCCGCTAGTGTCGGAAAGTGGCGCTTTTGCTTCGCCCCATTTTGTGCGGCCGATACGCTGAAGCACGCACAAGTACATACACGCATGCAGGCACACCAAGAGTGTTTCACACTCGCCGCCGTGGTATGGCGCTGATTAACACTGTCAGGATTGAATGTACTCAAATACACAATAAAGTGGCCGAGGGAACGACCGCGCGCATTTGTAACTCGGCTGCTGGAGCACCGGAGGCGCTATTCCTATCCAATGGTCGTAGGTTCGGTCCCCACCGACGGCTGGTGCGTTTTTTTCTTCCACTTTAATTCCGCTTCACTCGTGTCGCAATTGCTACACTGCTGCTAAAAGCCGCACATATCCCTTCCTTTGCCTCATTGTATGTCGGATTCATGAGGTTGTATCTAGAAAAGATAACGATCCCTTGATCCATTCTCCTTTCGTGCACACGCGCACGCGCTGACACGCTGTTGTGGTATCAGACGCACACGCTTACGCGAGCGCGAACAGTCGCACACATGCGCATGGACGAACAAGCGAGGAGCGTAGCCAGCATGTCTCCTAGAAGAAAAGCCTCGCGTCATTATCGCCATTGTTCCATCCAGTTTCTGTGTTCGCTGCCACAGGAGACGAAAGCGACCTACGACTTTCTGGTCTGCGTCGCTTGGTCCCCGATCATGCACACAAACTTTCTGGTTTCCTCGAACCGTCTAGATTTCTTGCCCATACTTTTATGGGAAAACTTTATTAGAAGACGATGAGGGGCATTAGCGAAGATATTACGTGGAGAAGGACAGAATGACCAGATTGTGCATCATCATCATCATCATCATGTCTGCGCTCACTGCATGGCAAACGCGTCTCCCATAGATCTCCTATTCTCCCGGTGCTGTGCTAACTGCGACCATCTTATCCCCGCAAACTTCTTGATCTCAATCTGCCCGTGCACCTTTCCGCCGCCCCTTGCCACGCTATCACCACGATACCATCAAAACTTGCCACAGATCGTGGTGCCGATTCTCACGCCTAACCCCGGTATTGATACGTTCCAGGTGGTTGACTGGAGGCAGCTGCAAACCAGAACTTTTTCGGAATCCTGCGCCTTAAGGGTATGCATACCTGAAAGCTTACCCAGACTGCACGCGCAGACTATATAATGGAACCGAAGGGACTCTAACGTATGCCTATGTGTCAGTGTATGAGGAAAACGCAGTCTCCTCAGAACGAATCGGGGCGTGGTCGAAGACAGGGCAGTCAGCTCATGTCCTGCCCTGCTCAGCTCAAGAACAAAAGTTGGGCCATTCAGCATTCACGGGAAGTGACTGGGAAAGCAGGTTTCCTAACCCCCCCCCCCCCCCTTCCGTAGCCTTCTCAATATAGTTGTTTTACTCACTCAATGTTCTAGCCACTGTAACTCAAGCGGAATACGGGAACGGCGGCTACTGCAGCTAGACCGCAGCCGGGCTTGAAGTTCCTGTTGCGTAATCCCTCCCCAGGCAGCACGCCAACACAGGACTTATGTAGGCGTGAAGTCGGCCAAAGTCGGCAGCGATATCGGGCCTAAGTCGGCAAATCGCGCTCGCGCTACTTTCACCCACATGTGCCCGATGACGGCCAGCCAGAATGGCGCCACTGTGGCGAAGCCACCATGGGTCGAACTTGGCCAGCCAGAGTGGGCGAAATTTGGCCAGCCAGAGTGGCCGAAAATTGGCCAGCCTGCGTGGGCGAAATTTGGCCAGCCAGAATGGGTCAAATTTGGCCAGCCAGAATGGGTCGGATTGGGGCTAGGTAGCATTGGCCGATGTTGCGGGCATTCAGGCTTTTTTGGCGTGTTGTCGGGCCCGCCGACATCGGGAAACCCCTTGCGCGACCGTTCACAGCCACTATGGTGTTTGTAGTTTACCCCACGTGTGTCGCGCCGTTTGGATTGCGATAATTTTATTTTTTGTTTTCACATTTTCGAAGGACCAACAGTAGTTTGTGTAAATGTGCCTCTCATGCATACGCGAAAGCTTTATTAACACAGTAATAAGTGGGGCTAAGTGGATCCTCTGTAGTTTCTATTAATGCGTTCTCACCAAACAAATAACACAACAAGAGAGGTTTATAGGGAAAAGCACTATTTCATTTATTTTGTGAACTCTGCATTGATAATATGCTATTCTCGTGTTGCACCGTCGTAGTGGAAAAGCTTCGGCAAGGGTGGAACCTGCGGGAAAAGGCGTGAAAATTAGCACAGCTGTGGAGCACATCAGCACTATACTATAATTCCATGCAACTTATGTGCGACTCATGAACAAACGCGGAAATACAAGAAATGTCAGAAACATTCATAATCGGGCACTACTTTAGAAAATAACAAAACAAAGTCGTCCTTTTAAATATAATGAATCTATATGTTCAATATCCAACCCCGAGATCTTGGTGTCGTGTCGCTTTAGATACCCAAGGGGGAAAAACGTGAGTAAAGGATCTGTTGCAAAGCAACTTTAAAAGCGGCACATTACTTGAAATAGGTGCATCTTGCATTATAATAAATTTAATATTTTTGGCATACATCGTAAAGGAAAACATGTAGACGTGAGCTAACACGACACACCCCAGGGATGGGGTCGTTAGGCAAAAAATGTTCTTAAATGATAGGTGTAAGGTGCATTATAAGCAGATATTAGAGAAGGAACCTCTTTTCAAGGCTACTTTAAAAATGCCATCGCGTGCCGAACTGCCGCACATGTCCTGCACCAAGGAGCGCGTGTTCGGTATCACATTACCTTTAAAAATACGGGCAAGAAAAGAAAATGTTACGAGACGAGAACTGCAAGTCACCACACAAAGGGTGTTTGATACAAGCACAGGATTAACTACATGAAGTAAAACTGCTTTGGGACAATGTACGTAGGCTCTTTATTCGAAAATAAAGAGCCTACGCACCTCACGACACAAATAATATATAAAGTGGAACCGGCGCTTCCACATGACAACAATATGTGCCACATCCCATTTTGAAAACTGGCCAGCAACTTACCGAATTTTGGCATCCGTTCTGCACTCTTCAGCTGCGAGTCCGCAATACAAATTCGGCGACGACACTGTAGTCTCACCAAAAGGCACAGGCTTGTGTTCATATACAACCGATGTCACAGTTGGGATGGGCATTGTCTTAGGAGGTACACTCGCCAAGGAATCGCGCAGTCAACTTGAATGATCGATAAATGCGGTACATGATAAACGATAAACGCGTGGACAGACTGCGTGCAGCCGCTGAAACTCGTTCTTACAGCTTGCACGTTCGTAGCGATGCAGCCGCGACGAGAGAGCGCGGAGAGAGTTCCTCGTGGTTTCACCCTCGGAAGGCAGCGAACGCCAGCAAAAGCAGGTTCAGAACCACATTCTTTGCAAACTGCAGATGAGCACAATGGATGTTCACGGAGGGGGCCGTGACAAAGGTGGCCAGTTCGGGAGGGGACGCGCGCCCCCCTCCCCACACACTTTTTTTTTATGTTTAGTTGCTGCTGGCTTAGCACGTGCTAGGTTGCTTCTCGGCAGAGCACGCTCGTTTTTCTTGCTTTCTTTTTTTTTTTGTAGCTGTCTCAAAACGTGGAAGACAGCATGTCTGTGGGGCAAACATTTTTGCACAATGGCGGGGACACCCGCCGGGACTGCATTTGTTAAGTGCAGCTCAGTGCAGCCTGTGGCGTATGCTGGCACGCATGTGTTCTCTTGCCAGCTACTACTTAATGAGCAAACCGACAATGAAGCCTAGGAAAGCATAGGGGAAGTTACTTGTAGTATTGTAATTGTGTAGAAAGTAGAAAGGAATTAAAGTGGACGAAAAGACAAACCATGCCTTCGGTGGGACCCGAACCCACGACCTTCGGATGTCGCGTCCGATGCTCTACCAACTGAGCTACGAAGGCGGCCGTCCCCCCGTCCACTTTATTGTGTATTTATGTATGTATTATCCTGGGAGTGTTAGGCAGCGCTACTCGTGGCCAAGGCGGCGTGTGTAGAACACACTTTTCTTGCCAGGAGGCGTCACGTAGAACGTGAACTTAGATGAGATGGCTGCTGCCCAATAAGCCCTCGCATGCTACCTAAGGCACCAAGTCTGCCGCAACGAGGCCCAAGCTATGAAATAACGCAAGGGAAGGGGTCAAGGGCTCGTTCTTTATTTGTTAGAAACAACTTAATGAGCAAACCGACAATGAAGCCTAGGAAAGCATAGGGAAGTTACTTGTAGTATTGTAATTGTGTAGAAAGTAGAAAGGAATTAAAGTGGACGAAAAGACAACCATGCCTTCGGTGGGACCCGAACCCACGACCTTCGGATGTCGCGTCCGATGCTCTACCAACTGAGCTACGAAGGCGGCCGTCCCTTGCGTTATTTCATAGCTTGGGCCTCGTTGCGGCAGACTTGGTGCCTTAGGTAGCATGCGAGGGCTTATTGGGCAGCAGCCATCTCATCTAAGTTCACGTTCTACGTGACGCCTCCTGGCAAGAAAGTGCGTTCCACGCACGCCGCCTTGGCCATGAGTGGCGCTGCCTAACACTCCCAGGATAATACGTACATAAATACACAATAAAGTGGACGGGGGGACGGCCGCCTTCGTAGCTCAGTTGGTAGAGCATCGGACGCGACATCCGAAGGTCGTGGGTTCGGGTCCCACCGAAGGCATGGTTTGTCTTTTCGTCCACTTTAATTCCTTTCTACTTTCTACACAATTACAATACTACAAGTAACTTCCCCTATGCTTTCCTAGGCTTCATTGTCGGTTTGCTCATTAAGTTGTTTCTAACAAATAAAGAACGAGCCCTTGACCCCTTCCCTTGCGTTACTTGCCAGCTACTTGTAACACAGGATTTCGCAGAGGCTGAACCACCCACTATAGCTAAAAACGCGAGCGAAATGCTGCACTGCACGCAACAAACGTAGCGAGGACGCACGGCGCCGCCATTCTGCTTGAATTTCTGCCGTTTTCTTCAGCGCACGAAAGACATGCACGTTCTGCCTTTCCGCACGACAAGAAATACTGCGATGACTCTGTCTCTACGCGCCCTTCTTTTGCCCTTATTGGTTATAAATAAATGAGTTGTTAAATATCAGAATACGCACATGTGCGCTTATATCAACGCCATAGTCTCATACGAACGCCAGTGATAAATCCGACACACTGCACAGAGCATGTACTCAAGCTCGATATATTCTGATCATTTAACCAGTACAACGTAACCGATGGCCGATGTGTAAACGAATTCGATATGTATGGAAAGAGCGCAAAAACAGACGTTACACAAAAAAGCAAAAAAAGCATGAATTATACGCAATGGCCTGGACATATTAAGGAATTGTTAGCCTATTGTATCTGCGTGGTAGTAGAGAGCATGGAGGTGCAAAAGGGAGGTATAAGTTTACCCGACCAGTAGACAATTATTTTCTGTTGCTGAGCTTATGCGAGCTGCGATACATGCGTTGCGCTGTACAGGAGCTGTTTTTGAAAGGATTGCACTAGTTTCGCGAACGCACTGATGAAATGTAGTGGAGGGCCACGTGGTCAACAACAGCTTGACTTAGGACGGCTGGTTTATGCTGTAACCCTGCTCAAACGTATGAAGAAACCAGGGAACAGAAGAGAGCTTTGATTTTCAACTGATTTTTTTTTCAGTGCATGCTTGCTGTTTTTATATAACATAAGATACGCAGATCGCCTGCACAAGAACACTCTGTGATCAGATACTCTCTAGTAGAACTCACCAGAAAAGCTCTCTCTATATCAATTATAGGTGTGTGCATTTGTTTGCCACCTTTGAGATGAAAAATGCTTGCCATATCACTGCTTGGTAGTTTTCGTTTTTGCTTTTTTCGCAAATGTCGTGGTCTTGACAAGAGCACTTCATTTGAATTTGCAATACAAATGGATCTGTGTATTTCATGGTCCTCTCATTATAGAGCTAGCACTAGATCAGTATTGTCTCCTCGCTGTCGCAATGTTAGCTCTGTATACCGTTCTTTTGCATAAGTTGCTAAATGTCAGTAGTATAACGCCGGTGGCGAGTTTATCTCCGCTTCAGCGCACCATAAAGTCGGCGCTAGACCTTTTTTTGTCCACGCGCTGTCACCTCCATATGCCTTTTCCTTCCATAGGTTGCTAAATGTCAGTAGTATAGCGCCGCTTGCAACTGTTTATCTTTGTTTGAACATATGAGTGCTGGCTATGCCCATCGATGTATGCACGAACTAGTTCAATTTCTATGAATTTAAATTTTCTGACATGCGCTGTCAGATAATTTTCCATCATGCTTGTCGATCCTTCTGGCTAATGTTAACTGTTGCGCCAGCCTGTTTCGCAAAGTTCCCGCAAAACAGGCTATAGATGTATATATGAATAGTTTATATGCATGTTTTTTGTGTGCCCTGTTTATGAAAAACAAAGCGCGCGAACAGAATGTCATAAATGCTGTTCAAAGCACACGTGCGCTATGTTCCGGCACTGAAGCGCGTATACATGAATATATGAAGCTCAACGTCTGATTCTTACGTCGAATCTCTCAAGTGAATTTCGGTCATTCTTGTCTCGATCGGATCTCAATTGTTATATACAGCAGGCTTCCAAAGAGGCCCTGCCGATATCAACCATGGAAGGCTGCGCCGTAGTCGACGTTGCCTCCAGGATGGCAGAAATGACTCAATGTTTCCTGTGAAATAATCTTTCTAGGCAAATATCGCGCCAAATTCGCCATTCCACAGGCGATGCTGATGAGCGGCAAAATCGGCACCATATTTGCCGGAGAAAGTTATCGGCTCAGCCAACGGAGGCTCTAAGGTGGCATACTTGGCACAGTGTTGCCGACAAATGGCGTCGGCCAGCCCATATTGTCTGTAGAAAGGCAAAATTGGCGCCATAGTTGCCGTTGAAAGCCATCGCCTCAGCCGATGTCGGCAGTAACGCGGCATAAGCGGCCCCATGTTGCCGATTACAGTAGACGGCCTGCCGATATCGGCGGGGCAGCGGCTATAGTAGCCCGACGTTGCCAGTCATTGACGGCGGCGTGGCCGATACTGGCTCGCTGTCGGCAACATTAGGCCGTGGATGGGCCGAACTTTGCCGCCATAAAACCAATATCGGCCCTACGTTGCGTGCTGCCTGGGTCCTGGGGAGCCTCCCAGCAGAACGACCGCTTGGTTTCTGTTGCTTTTTTTACCGCAAACGGGGCATAATGGAAGAAAAAGTAAAATAGGGATGAAATGAGAGCTGCGCACTGAAGGACGGACAGCAGGGCTACATTCAGTCTGTAAGGCTGGTGTTCCTCAACAACTGCAGTAGTAAACGGCTAGCTATCGAAGGATGTGTCAGGGTCTCATAATGTCAAGCTACAGTATGCAGTGGGGGTTAGGGGTGTTTGTCTGGGGGTGCACTGGATGCCGTACTGATGACAAGTACTATGGTCGTTATACTGGTGGCCGCCACAGTGCTGCTGTTTTTGGTTCTCATGGATACAGTCTTCGGCTGTACAATCGTGGTCTGTATAGTTCCTGATTGGTATAGTCTTGGAACACCCCTGATCTGTGTATTTCCTGATCGGCATACTAGAGGTTCGTTTTGTCCTGCTCTGTATATGTGTCGACCCTGACCGTATGGTCGTGTCGGTACAGTCCTGATCTGTACAGTTTATGATTGATTTCGTTCTTGTCGGTGCACGCTTGGGCCCGTATTCTGAGAACGATCGCCTTTTGTGAAATCCCAGAAGTGTCGCCCTTGGGACGCAGCGATTGGCTGGTTGACGGAAGCGCGAGAAAATAGGTGCCTCCTCAGTGGACAGCCGAGACTCCATGTCTTTGGAGATCTTCTCAGAATACGCCCCTGATCTTCACAGTACTTGATCGTATAGTCTTGCTCTGCATGAGTCCTGTTATCGGTTAGTCATGTCTGTACAGCCCTGCTATGCGCTTGCCTGTATCGATGCTCTTACACCTGTAGCAGGGGTCAGTACACTCGCGGTCTCTGTAACTCTGCAGTCTACACAGTTCCGCTTTCTAGGGTCCCTGATCGGTATTATCATGATGCTATGATCCTGGTCTCTGCAGGTCCTGTTCTGTGCAGTGCTGGTCGGTTTGTGGCCTTTAATGTCCAGGGTCCATGTCACAAAGAAACTTACGACAAGAAAGTTCGTGAGAGAAAATTTCAACCAATGCCTATCCTGGACATACCATTAGAGAAGTCGAGCGACCAATGGCAAAAAGCACTTACGAAAGAGAAGTTTTGTGAATTCGCCCCCTGCTCTACATAGGCGCTGTTCACTCTAGTCATGCCGATGCAGTCATGGTATGTACAAAGACCCAGATTGATATGTGTTACTGGTCGGTGTATTCCTGGTCCCTAATTGTCGTATTCCTGGTCGGTGCGGACCCGGCCACTATTGTCTTGGAATATATGACAACGACGGTATAATCGAAACGTCAGTGACGTATTCGCACGCTCCGCCCTCTAACGAGAAGTGTCACTCGGGACAGGGTCTTCGAGCCCGCTCGACCCGGCAGCTCGTTCTCAGAGGTCGCCCACGTGTGGCGTAGCACCGAAACGCGTATGCGCACATAAGAACGTAGAAAACAAGAGGCAGTATAAGACGTATAGCAAAAGTGCAGGGGAACGCGCGAAGCCAACGCGCAACGGCCTTCCGCGCCGTGCGGCACACACGGACGGCATTGTTTGCGATCGTGCACCCACGTCTCCGAGAGGGGAGTATAAATAGTCCCCTAGGCAGCGTTAATGGACGATGTTTTTCAATGCGTGGCCGCGGGAGTGGGCTGGGGACTTAATTCGCGCCAGAAAACTGCGAGACGGTAGCGCGTTCTTGTTTCCCGCGGTTTAGACTTTTCTTGTCGCTCGTCAGCCTTCTCTCTCACCCTCTTAGATCTGTTTCCCTCGATAGAGGAGGGCTCTAGGCCGCGTCTTTCCTGAACGGATTGCGCGGCAGGTGGCTTACGGTGTGGGTGCGCGCGCTGCGCTCAAGGAGGAGAGGTCTGGCATGTGAGTACAGTGCGCTAACAAAAGTACAAAGCACGACAAACCGATGGGTTTGTCGTGTCTTAGTTATTCTTAATTGGCGTATTCGTGGGAGGTCATGGCCGTAACTGTACCAGGGTGGCCAATCCTGCTCTGGTGAGGAAGTGCCTTACCGGCCATGGTCGCCGGGATCCGGCCGCACCCCAAGCCTCCTTCTGCAATTCAATCAACACGCGGATTCTTTTTATCCGCTGGAGAATTGCCCGGAACCGGGATTCGAACCACGGTCCTTTTGCACGCGAGGCGAATGCTCTACCTCTATCTAGTTATTTTTATATGGGCACAAAACTCTCATGTGCTGTCCCGTAGTGGCTACGCCAAATGTCAGTGACGCGTGTCGCGTGCGCCCGATTGACGCACTGACGAAATATTCGAAGAAATGGTAAAGGCAAAAGCCTTCATTCTGGTAATTGAACATTACTTAGTTCTGTAGAGCATATGTGCTTCAACATATAGTTCGTTTGTGGAGGGATTGAAGGCATGAAGCCTCCTTATGAACTTCACTTGTGAAAAATCAGAAAATTGCTCTGGCCCACGTCTCCGCGGATGGACCATTTACCTTTTGCAAGAGAGAGCCTTCTCGTTCCTGGCATGTTATCTTTAAGCGAGTTAGCGGATGGATTCGCGTGGTGTCATTGTTGCCGGTGGTGATCCATTTACATGAAAAAGAAAACAAAAGCGCTCCAAACCAAGCAAGCACTCGTTTTCCTTCTGTTGCGACACCACGTAACCTATACTTCATGCATGCATTGACGTCACCTGGTGATGACCTCACCACGTGACGTCACTTCGCGAGGATGGCGTCCAGTAGTGACAAATGGCGACACGGATGCACTTCACGAATATGGTTCCACACTTCTCGAAACGTTGGCGGCAGCCTGTGTGAGACCTCGCTATTGCTGCTTAATATGACTTCGAGACTTCGTACAATAGTTAGCCTTGCATGTTCGCAGCAAGGCTAATGATCGCGAAATCCAACGAAGAACTCGGCCATTCGTCCCCTGCGAATGGCACCAAAAGTCACCTGACCATCTCATCACGTCACGTCAGTGCGGGCTCTCTGACGAGGACGTCACGTGACACGAAGTTTGATGTAGTAGGAACTTCGATGTAGCCGTGACGCACAGACACATCGTGTGTTCGCATTGAATACGGTTAGGGAGACTTATCCTGGCGCGTGTACTGTGCGTTGTCAGTACATGTTGAAGAACTCCCTGGAGGTGGCCGAAATTTCCGCAGCCCTCCACTACGGCTTTTCTCTTCTTTCTATCTCTTTCAGTCATTTTATCCCAGCATCCATGGACGCTTAGCCGTGCTTCCGACGCGGGCTGCAGAAATTAGCGTCCTTTCCTTAACCGTACCAGGATGATGACCATCATCCCGCCGGCGTGTTTCCAGCTCCTGGCTCCGCAGTTGCGGACATCCTTGGAGCTGTAGTGAGTCAAGGCACCGTCGTGTATTAAGATAGCGACTAGATGTTTACCGCAGCACTGTCACCTCGCCGGTCCTTCCTGTTTTGTTTTCGCTTTTCTTCTCTCTCCCCCTCCGCATTACCAGGTCTGTTGTCCCTTCGTGTGCCACAAAATCAAATCTGGAGTGAGTGATTACTTTGTGTCGGTATTCGCGAGCAGCAGAGCTTGAAGTGGGGAGGGGTGGATGCACGGTGTTGGGGGGGGGCAAAATAGAAGGGCTCGTGGTGAGGAAGAGAGTTCGTGGCGGCGCCGCCAGTGTGTACGGTCTCATGGCCGCTGTTGACATTGTTCTTCATCTCGCTCCTCTTTCATTGGTTTTGTTTATTTTCGGCCCTCAGCGGCGCACGACAAACGCCGGTTTTCCTCCGCTGGCGCAGTATGCCGCAGATGCGCCGCGAGGACAATATGTAAGAGAGCTATAGAGACAGCAGCACAGTCTCCCTCTCACTCTGTCGAGACTGTTATCATCGTTATGTTCAATTTATTTATTATTTATTTATTTATTTATTTATTTATTTATTTATTTATTTATTTATTTATTTAAACATACTGCCAATCCCAATAGGGATTATTGCAGGAAGGGCCCTAAAAAGCATAGATTACAAAAAATGACAAAAAATACAGAAATACAATTGGCAGAAACAATTTTACAAGTTTGGAAAACTATCTGCTGGACGTTGGATGCTATGAGCGTCCCCTTTGTCGGTGACATGTGCGCCACCAGGCTCGTAAAAAAATTAACTGCAATGGAGGGATGGATGGATATTAGGAGCGTCCCCTTTATAACGGGGCGGTAGCCGGGCCACCAAGCTCTAGCTTCATTTCTTTTTCCTCTACAAACATTTCTTTTCCCGAATCACACATATTTTCACAACTAATTTTTCTCCTTGCCTACCTATTTCATCTGTTATCGTTCCGCTGTGATGTAACAATCTTACCCGAACTATCTTGCGCTTCTGTTTGCTCCATACTTTTGCGCCACCAATACTCTAAGCGCCTTTTACTTATCTCTATCGCCGACATGTTCAGCTTTCCCGTGTTACCCCTGAAACCCATGGCCTCCTGTAGGGTAAAACGGACGACCACAAGAAGAGCCGGTACGCATAAGTCTCAAGAATGTACGAACTTGCCCAACAAGAGGTCTTGATCTTGATCCTAGACGCTGTCGTGCTCGCGTTCCTTCCCGAAGCTGGTGCTCGAGCGGTGGGTTTATATATACACGTGTCAGTGCCCACATGCGGCACTGCCTGTGCGCCGGTGGCCACACGATCACGCTGCATACTCTGTTTCACTAGTTCCATGCAGTAGAGCGAAGGCTGTACGAGGCCATCGAGCGCGGAATTCTTCCGAAGCGAGACGAAATGCCATTGTTTGGGCACGCACCTGCGACTCCGCCAATAAGGGCCCCACTTTCCAAGGCTGCAGCTGCCACTGCAGCGCCCGCCACTGGCAGATGACAAGTCGCGGAAGGACACGCTTAACATGTGTTTGCCCTCCGGATTGGCCGAAGAGACCTGTAGATTCCACAGTGCTGCAAGGAACATCTGAAAGAGACTACATATGCCTGGGTGTGTGGGTGTGTGTGTGTGTGTGGATGTGTCGTGTGGCTGCGCTCTAAATAAGTTTTGGATATGTTCTACCAACTAGCCCAACAACAAGTTCTTCTAGACTATATATAGTTTTTCTTCCTCCAGGTTCTCTACAGCAGAGTCGTCGGAGAAGAAGAGCAAGCCGTAAAATGAAATAAATCGGGAGTACTGAGAAAAAGACGCAACGTAAGCACGGGAGAGCCTAGGTGGGGGGGAGGTCACCGGGAATGCGGGGCAAAACACCTCTGCCCTGGGGGAGAAAGAAGTAGAAGGGGGGGGGGGGGGGGGAGGTTAGCTATAGGAATTCGGAAACGAAGGCTGTGACGGCGCCTTTCTTTTTTCCGGTTCAGTGACCTGCCCCGCACCGCCACTGAATGTTCCCCGAGGCTTTCAAAAGCGTGCTGCGCGGGCGGCAGCGGGAGCGCTCTAAAAGTATAACTGCCTGCCTCGTAGCTCCAATATGGCGTGCAGCGTCGTTTGGCAGTTACTTGAAGGAACAGCGACTAGGAGGCGGCGTCACGGGGTTCCCGTAGCCTCGGCGAGCTAATCTCCTCTGACGCGGTGCCTCTCGGGAAGGATTAGGCCCCACATAGTTGCCAGACCTCTCGAGGGCGTCTGGTGCTTGACCGTACATTAACCCACTACTTTCCTGGCACGTGACCAGTGGCCCATTTCCCATGATTCTTTTTTTAAATATTTCATGACTAGCTGCTTGAAGATAGTCACGTGACGCCATTTCCTAGCTTTTTCCTTCAGTTATCGTTACTTACAACCCGGGAATGTTAATTAAACTAAGAAAAAAAGCTAAGAGGGCGCATCACGTGACCATCTTAAGGCAACTATTCGTAAGATATTTAAGCGGGACATCATGAGAAACAGGCCTCGGTCACTTGATAGGCGAACGGTAGGCTCACAAATGGTCAGGCGTTACTAAATGTTGCCGCGTACCCGGCAACATCGAGCGGTTCGGCAATGATGAGGGCCTAATCCTACCTAAAAGGCAATGCGCGCAAGTCGTCATGGAAGGCTGGCTTGCCGAAGCTAGTGAAATCACGTGACTTCTCCTCCTGGTTTTCGTTTTCTTCCACGAGATTCATATCAGGGCTGTCAGGGCAGAGGGTAGCACAAAGGTGGCCAGATGAGATAGCTTGCGGGGACAAGGTGGCCGCATTTAGCGCAGAACCTGTTCAACGTAGAAATGTGGGAAATGCCTTTGGCCTGCAGTGGTCATGGATATGGTGATGATGATGGCGATGACGATGGTCACTGTCGCGGTGATGGTGGACTTATAACGCTCGTAACGACAAGCTATGTAGATTTTTTTTTCGTAAGCTACAGTGCCTGTGTCGCACAAAATCAGTTGCCGTTGTTGCCCGCGAGCTCAAAAATGCTAATGAATGCAAAGGATAAAGAGAGCGGTGCTACCAACCCTGATCACACATACCAGTAGCGGCAACCGGCAGCAGTCGGCGCCTACCACTATGCTTACCCATTCCAGTGGAGTGTCACAGGCCACAGTAAGGAAGCTGAGGCCGTATGTGACTGAGTTTACAGAAATGCAGCACGGCAACGCTATTGCGTCGCACTCCTAATGGTGAAGCTTAAGCACCTGTATACATTTTATATATGAATTATTATATATGGATCGAATCCCGGCCGCGGCGGCTGCATTTCGATGGAGGCGAAATGTTGAGGCCCGTGGGCTGTGCGATGTCAGTGCACGTTAAAGAACCCCAGGTGATCGAAATTTCCGGAGACCTCCACTACGGCGTCTCTCATAATCAGACCTGGTTTTGGGACGTTAAACCCCACAAATCAATCAATTATTATATATGAATGAATACGTGGAGACCCGTCTCACATTAGCCTTCCTTATGCCACATGTTTTCGAAGCGACTATCTACAGAAAGTCCAATAGACTGTGGTCATGCAATGTTCATTTGATTAAGCATAGTCATCTATGCTTAAACATATTTTAGACATATAGCAAAATGACGTCTGTAATCTGTCTTAAAACTGTAAATATGGTTCTTTTGCTGCTCCTGCCTCTGCGTATTGATACAGAGTGAACAACGTTTCGCAGAATGAACAGTAGTGACATTCGTGCAATGTATGTGATGTGCTTAAACAGAGCCAGTCATATATGGCTGTGATATAGCTTTTAACATGGACAGTCAGACGCCGAGTTCCTGTTCTTCTATCCGAAGGTCGTGGGATCGAATCCCGACCGCGGCGGCTGCGTTCCGATGGAGGCAAAGTGTTGAGGCCCGTGTACTGCGCGATGTGAGTGCACGTCAAACAACCCCATGTGGCCAAATTTTCGGGAACCCTCCACTACGGCGTCTCTCACAATCGTATCCTGGTTCTGGGGCGGAAAACCCCAGAAATCATTCAAATCAATTACTTCTTCTATAGTGCCAGCTAGGTTGCTGCGGATTACTTCGTGTTTGTGAAACCTTGAATAGATGAATTCCAGCGAAAGAGGTAACAACCGTTCGACCACAGAACTCTATGCACAACTGGTACGTGAAGCTGTGCCTTATGCGTAATGGCTCCCGTCGTCTCTCCTTAGCGTTCGCGGCGCTGCACGCAACTACGGCGGTGCGAGGCACAGCTGTCGTTGCTCTTTGCGCTGTGTACGAATACCTAGGGTCGGGAGCGAGCGCTACGTGCCGAGAAAGGGGGGGAACTCGGGGAACCGGGGGGATTTTCCGCTCTTCAATGACCTCATAACCTCTGCCTTACTCGGTCGTTGGCCGCCGCTTCTTTCAGCCACCTCGATCGTCGGTAGCGCAGCGGCTGCCTCGAACTTTATGTAGGATGTAGAACGTATCTGGTTCCACACACTCACTCTGGGGGACTGGCCAAGCGCCAGGAAGTCTTATACACGAAACATCGAAATATATAAGCTACTGTTCAGTAAAGGAGGGGAGACTTATGCCCCTGTCATACGGCACGTGTAATGGCATTCGCAGCGAATGTCATTATGTGCTAATGTCATTTTTGTTTCTGCTACACGGGCATAGCGAATGACATTCACACGTAATGGCATTCGCCCACTGAATGCGTTCGCCGAACTCATTCAGTCACTACATACATTTTCAACGACAGGGGCTTCGCAATAAGATGCAAACTTGGTAAGGAAAAGCAAGATGTACGGAACGTTACGGTTCTTGTTAGTTTCTCTTGTGGCCCTCTGATAACTTTCTGACGTACAGGACGATATTTGATGCACTCTGTGCAACTGTATTCTTGTTCCCAGACTCCGAGTTTACTCCGACGCTTCCTAGCTGTAAGCCATGTTTACGAATGCACGTTTGTTGCTTGAGCTGCTCCAGCCGGTTTCGGCGCTTTGTAGTGAATACCTGGAGGGCAATTAATGTTCGTTTGCACTGATCGTCGTCCATCACGGTCACAGGAACGCACGCACGGTCCACGTTATCGCCGGCTACAGAAGGAATCGAAGCGGCTTTGGGCTAGTCTTGCTTTGGATACTTGTGCGGATTCACATAGCCTGCTAATGTTTACCACTGTGTTTCTAACAATAAAGAAAAAATATGTAAATAAAAGGCACAATTTGTAACGTTTTGTTATCCTAGTATCCGTGGGGTAAACATCGACATCACTGGCGAATGTTATTTTGTATGACCGTGTAGACGAGGAACGCGAAAACAGAATGACATTAGTTATAAATATCATTTGCTGCGAATGACGCTTACATGCGCCGTGTGACAGGGGTGTAATAGACACAAAGGGAGATTGGAAGCTGTTAAGATGGTGCAAGAAACGGAAGGTACGTAGAATAATCGAGAGAACAATTGATTTCTGAGGTTTTACGTCCCAAAACCACTCTATGATTATGAGAGACGCCATAGCGGAGTGCTCCGGAAATTTCGACCACCTGTGGTTCTTTACCTTACACTATACACTTACACTGGTACAGTACACGGGCCTGAACATTTAATCGAGAGAACAAGGAAATTGAAGTAGAACTGCACTTCGGCTTTCCATACCTTTTTTTAGCAGCGAACCTGCTTAAACTATAGGCGTAATTTGTCAGGCGTCGCAGCTTTAACTGCGAAGCAGCGCGTAATTTGTCAGGCGTGACACTGCGTTACGTGATATTGGCGGAAACATGTCATGTGACATTGTGTTACGTCACTTTGGGTGATCACGTGATATGTTTCCGCCAAAATCACGTAAGCAATGCTACGTGACATGTTCCCGCCATACTTTCACATGACTATCAGATGAACTGCTTCAGTAAACTATCGGCCAGCTTTGCTGTGGCCTGCCGCCTTGTGCGATCTGAAGCTCGTGGTGTTTCAACAAACCACCATCGTCGTGAAAACAGTGCGCGCGGCACTTCTTTCATTTCGAGTAATAAGATGTGCTGAAAAAGAAAAACGGTCGCTTATCTGCTTGATTCCCTGAAAATTACGTCAAAAGACTATAGTCTTCTGCCGTCCCTGATACGTAACACCCTCCCGTCCGCCATGGTAGTCTAGTGGGTGTAGCACTCGGCTGCTGATCCGAAGGTCGCGAGATCGAATCCCGGCCGCGGCGGCTGCACTTCGATGGCGGCGAAATGCTGAGGCCCGTGTATACTGTGCGATGTCAGTGTACTTTATTTTCCGGAGCCCTGCACTAGGGCGTCTCTCAGTCATATCGTCGTTTTGGGACGTAAAAACATAATCAATCAATCAATCGATGGGAGAATTTGGATTGAGTTTGACCACCTGGAGATCGCTTACTTGCAGCTAAATGTAATTGCACGGCTGTCCTTGCGTTCCCTCCATCGAAATGCGGCCGTCACAGACGGGAGTCAAGCCCATGTCCTCGGACTTAGCAAAGTGTCAGCCGCTAAGCATCTTCGGTTGGGCAGAAGAGAGGAGTGGCGATGCCACCTTCAGGTTCCCGCACCCGCTCATTATGCCGCCAGGATGGTGACAGCGTTTCTGAAGCGTGCGTAATCACATACAGACACAAATTAGTTGCATTGCGTTCTAAAAATGTAGAACACGTAAAAAAAAAAGAGTTCCGTGAAACCTTTTAGAAGCAACGCGGCTGCAGTGCGATAAAAAAAAAAAAGGAAACCACAGATCGAGTCGATGTCAGACTGACGTATTTCGGTTGAGAATTGCGAGCGAAGTTAAGGATAAAAAAGATGGACACGTTTATCCTAATCTTCCGATACAGCAAAAAAACCCGTGGTCGGGAAATCAGCGACAATAGGTTTCGCGTTTCGAACAGCATATCAGTTTATATTGATTATGTGGCTACCGTTATCGCTATTTTCATATCTTCAGCTCATAATCTCCGGTGAAAACACACAGAGGCACCGAAAGGGAGCAGCGCTTACACCTTTCTTCTCTCTTTATGCTGTCACCGTAGATTATGCGCTTGAAAAAGAAAAAAAAGAACACAAGGGCGTTGGCTACCTACCAGGCGGAACCACCGCTTTGATCTTTAGACCACGTTTAGGTTTTAGGTTTGCAAAGGTAAGCCACTATCCAACTGTGTCAGCCGGGCTAAAAGGAAAAGTAAACGCTGGCCCACAATTGGCACAACAGCAATGTTTGGGAGCGTCGTTTTCTTGCTGCCGTTGTTGAATTTCCATCATTCTTTGGCGCTGTCAAAAAGTTCTGGAGCACAACTCACTCCCGTTGTCGGAGTAGTAGTACTATAGTCGTGTTAGTTTGCCTAAGACTGGGTACCCCTGCCCGTAACCAAGGCACCCCCTCCGGAGTCATCTATCTCCTCTTGGGCGGGCGGCGTCCATGAGTTGTTCGGAAGGTTCGTACTGGCACGCGAAGAACCGGCGAAGGAGACCAAAAAGAAGAAAGGAGCGCTCTAAAAACTCTGCGAGTGAAGGCGAAAAACCCACTCGGGGACGCGTGCGGCACTAATGGTTTCTGCTTCTTCCGTCTCTGGACACCAAAATAACCCGCCGTCTCCGCTCGCACGCTCGGTCGTCTTCTCCGTCCGCAAGAACCACAGGACGCGCTGCGTACTGAGCTTAGCTCCGACCGGCTCAATTTCTCCGCACCGCAACTCTTTACCGGCACATACGTCCTGTGATAGTCGCACACATGCCTGTGATGGTCGATAACCCGCAGCTATCGTGTTATGTGGTGGCATGTTCTGTTGAACGAGCTGAATTTGCCTGAAGAACGTGCTCTAACTGCGACCCGTCACTGGTGCAAGTGTTTGTCCGAACCTTCTGGGGCAGCCACTGACGATCAGTGACGTTCTTTGCTCTCGTGTATAAGCTGAATCAGACAGAAGTTCACGAGAAGGCAGAAGCTTGAAGTATTTAGGTGTCATCGAAAGCAAGATGTCGCTATGATAAACGTTATTTGACAGAGGTATTGTCTTCGTCAGAGTATCGTTTCTTCTTGCTTCGTAGGGCAGCTGCTCGACTTGTCTTTGTTAGGGGAGTAACTGGACGTGTAAGGAACAACTCTACCATTCGTTGTCACGGTACCAAATGGGACGTGTCCTTGTGAGGGCATCAACTGGACTTGTCATAATCATAAACTGGACTTGCGTTTGTCAGGGCGTCAACTGGACTTTTCTTTGTGAGGGTGAAAACTAGAGTGGTCATTGTCAGGGGCAGAAGCTCTTCATGCCTTTGTGAGGGTAAGAACTGGGCTTGTATTTGTCAGGGAAGCAACTGGGCCTGTCTTCGTGAAGGTATCAACTAGACCCATCTTTCTCGGGTAACCAATTAGACGTGTCTTTGCGAGGTTAGCAACAGGACTTGTCATAGCCAGGTCATAAACTGGACTTGGGTTTGTCAGGACATCAACAGGACTTGTCTTCGTGAGGGTGACAACTATACTTGTCATTGCAAATGCAACAACCGGACGTGTCTTCGTGAAGGTAGCAACTGGACTTGTCTTCGGCAAGGTAGAAACTGACATGCCTCTGTCAGGGAAGTAATTGCACTCTTTGTTCGTCGGGGCATCAAGTGTACTTGTCTTCGACTGGGCAGCAACTAGGATTTTCCTAAGAGTAGCAACTTCCGCTTGATGTCTTGGTGAAGTCAAGAGCCCTCATGGATATGTCGGCCCCAGCGAGATTCGTTTATTCGATATCTCATAAGATGGTTAAGTCTATGAGAGAGGATACTTTGTGTGTCTTTGAAGTTTCGCGCTGACCGTACATATGGTTTGAGTAGCGCCTGAACGACGTTTCCTAGCTTAGCCACTATTTGGATCGCATTTCTAGACTGTAGCTCTGGAACCGCTCCGAGCAGAATCAGAAGAAACCTAAGTACACGGTGCATCTATGCATTTCGTTCCCGTATAATCGTGGGCGTCGTGGCCAGGTATCGAACTCGCGTCCTGGCGCTTGGCATTGCAACACATTTGCCGCCAAGCTGCCCCGACGAAGCGGATACTCATTCATCGTCTGCCAGACCACGTCCAGCTTTCTATATTAGGCTCTCCCTTTTGCTTCTGCGAGACAAATTGGCGATCGCCTTAAACAACTCTCACCTCCCGTGAGGCGTAGCTTTAAGTGCACTGCACGCAACTACCAGGGACAGCCGACTGCACCACCCAAGTCCCATCAGTTTCGAGAGGCGCGTGAATAATTGTTCGAACGCGCACTTTGCTTTTCCAAAACGCCACCGGTGGGCAAGGCGTCGGCTGGTCGCGTCGCTTCAAACCGCTCTCACCACCACCACCACCGTCGGCAGAAAGGAAAAGGCGGGTATGCACTACCACCTTCTTGCTTTATCTTCGTTCTCTATTTATTTCTTGCCATTCGTTCGGGTTCTGGCTGTCTGTTGGAACGATTCCAACCCGAACGCAGCTCAACTCGCGCTGCAGGAAGGGATAGAGGAGGTAGTAAACAACCGTTAAAATGACTCCCCCAGGAATGCCACCCCGAACGCCTTTTTTTTTTATTTATTTAAATGCATTCGTCATTTTGATGGTTAAGTTTGTCTAGTTACGTGCTTCCTTCCTTTTTGTCGCGTCTGGTCAGAACCGCCTCGCTCCGGTCGCTCCCGTGTTTCTAACCTAGAAATTTCAAGAACTCTCCGTAGCTAAATAAACATAAATATTTATCATATTGACTTGTAGAAGTATATCTCTCAGATATTTATACCTATATTTCTTACGTCGGAATATATATTTATTTATTTAGAAATAGCGTCAGCACTCTCTTGAGTGCCACGACAGGGAGGTACAACCTTGTATCGATTATCTAGACGCATGCTTAGCAACCTGCTGTGCCAGTGACTTAGACATACACTAATGCAAACATAAAAATGTGTTACAACCAAAACAAAATACGACAGATGGATATCTCTTGTGTAGGGATGTATATCTCTAACTTCATAATAAATGCAGGGGTTTTACATGTCAAAACCACGATATCATCATGAGGCGGGCGGTAGCGGAGTTCTCCGGAAATTCAGACCACAAGGGTCTTCTTTAGCGTGCGCTGAAATCGTGTAGTATATACGGGCTCCTAGCATTTCGCCTCGACCGAAGTCCGACCGCTGCTGCCGGGACCGAACAACATCTTTCGGGCCGAGTACCGTAACCACTGCACCACCGCATGATGGATGATAGGACTCAAGTGAACAACGGGAACATCGTCACACGCGTTCCCGGTAAAGATTAGGTTGCAGCTGCTTTCGAAGGGGCCGTGTGACGTCATTCTAAGCCTTCGCGTGAAGTGCAAACCGCATAATCAGCGTGTGCGGCGTTCGATACAGCTTCGCTGGACATTCACGTTTGCGGGGCGGAATGGCGGCCATTTGTTAGGGGCGAAGCTCCTTAGGGTGTGGATCTTTCCCTCCTCCGTATGTATGTAGCCGCCTCTAGCTTAGTTTATGAATGGCTCAATAGATGGCGTTGTGTGTCCAGGCTGCTACCTCTAGTTTATGAACTGCAGCATAAACTTGACTCCCCGAGTGTGAGGTACATTTAAAACTCGATTTAACGAACTAATTTGGCCCCCAAATCAGTTAATAACGAAAATCACTAGGATTGTAGTCCCCTTTCCTCCGACCGAGGACGAGGCCGAGAAGGCACATCGTCAGAAACTCAAGCAACGGTACGAAGAGATGCACGACGCTTTGGAGAGGGGATCGTTCGTCTGAGTTTCTCGCCACCTTCGACGTTTTCGACGTTTTCGACGTTTCTCGCCAGCTTCGATGATTTCCCCTCAGGAGCTTCGCCCACTCATCATCATTCACCCCGTGGATATGCTGTGATTTTTTTTTCTTCTAATTTTAGCGCGGGAAGTGCTTTTTTTTCTTCTTTGTATTGTTCAGAAAGTGCTCTCGAGAGTCTAGTTTAACTACCACAGGCTGCTTCCCATGTTACTACATTCCTTGCGCCTATCGCATGCACCAGTCGCCAGACCTTCCGATACCACTCAGCTTCGCCAAAGGTGGCTTTCGCGCATTGCTTTGTAGCCTAGAGGCGAAGTATTTTCTTAAATCAAAGGGTGAAGGAAAGTGTAACGATGGAATTGAATAAGCGAGTGAGGGGTAGGATGCGGCGAAATGAATGAATGAATGAATGAATGAATGAATGAATGAATGAATGAATGAATGAATGAATGCTTCGTTGGTACTCAGCTTGGTTTAGAATGAGTTTTACACATTCAGATTTTAACGACAGCGACGAATTCACATTGCGTGCCTCCCCTAAAGCAAAATCTGTCCGGCTTCAATAACTTGAGCCAGCCGTGCATCCAGGTGCTTGGGAAACTTCCGCTCATCCGTTCAGACTTGCTACTCTAGCTTCTAGATGATCATTGCGGTATACACTGTATGAGAAGGCGGAAACGAGAGTAAATTAATGGACACTCGAAGACCAAGTACGCGCGGCTCTGCAATATAAATGTTTCCATTGCAGTCGTTGTCAACGCCGTCTAAGTGAGATCGCGAACAGCAGTACGTCTAACGCACAGTTTCCAGTGTATCTATCCGCATAGCGCTCCGGGAAGGGTCGCCGCTCCAATTCGTCGAGTAAGCTCGCGAGATTACTGCTAGACGCTGCTCAACGACGTCTATTGGGAGGAAGCGGCACGCTGAATTAACACAAGGAAAGCACAGGACATCGCTCCATCCCGTCTCATCTGCTTGCCTTGTGCCATTTCACTGTGCGGTTTGTTTGCTTTTTCATAATGTGCCTGTACCAAAGCGATCACCCGTATATCCTCTCAAACACGCATTCCGCGATACGTCTGCAAGACGTCTAGACATAGCGGTTGGGAAAACGGTCGATCGCTCCGGTAGACGTTCGAGTATTTACGGCTCGAACGGAGAGATTAGCAAACGCTAGGCTCGGAACACGTCTTCCGCAAGACGCCTACGGGACGTACATCCTCATCGGCTGTCACGTGACTGCTGTACACCACGTGGGTTGCGCGCGTTCGGTTGTTTACGAATCTCGCGCGCGCAGCGCGCATGGAAGGTCTAGGGGGTTGCCGCATATACGCCGTCGATGATTTCCGACCGTCAGCGCGCGCGCGCGTGCTTGCTGCGATGCGTGGCCTTATGGGATCGCGATAAGGCACTGCGTGTGGTGTTTCCCAAACTTCTGGGAGTTGAAGCGGGGACGGTTTGTTTATAGCCGCGCTTACACCTGGCGTATAGACGGTTGCGGCGGCGGCGACAGTGTTTTAGCAAAACAACGTTGCCTTCTGCTTCCTTGCCGAAGGGGGCCCGCAGTTCGCGGGAACTCCGTTTTTAGAGACCGCCGCGCACCCGTTGACTCCTTCAGTAGGCTACGAGAACATACGCGTCATCCTCTCTCTGTCTCTCTCTCTCTCCCACTCCCATTCCATACTTTTTTCCGAGGTGTTATCGACGAAGATGATCGCGTCTCCGGCGTCTTGCGTAAAGAGCGCGAGCGCTGTACTGAAAAACAACTGAAAGGCGCTAGACGCCTGAGTCAGCCCTTGGACGCGAAGGTTCTGGCGAAGCTAATGTACATACCATCCAAGATGGAAGTGGGAGGTGGGGACGCGGTAATTTAGGGAGTAGCTGGGAGATGGTAACCATGGCGCTGAATGTCAGGTGGATGTCGTGACGATCGTAGTTTGGCACGCTCAGATACTAGAAGTGTTTAGTAGCTTCGAGAACGGGCCATACGTTGCGAGAGACTGAGATACACAACTGAAACGATCCGTATTTACATTCCAATAATGCTTATGTTTCCGTAAGAAAACACAAGTATACAAGAAATATGGGATCCATGTATACTTCGGGAACCTGCGGAATTACTGGGATGCGGACGTGTCAGTGGAGAACCAGAGGAAATGAGGGGAGCTCTGCCTTGAATATAAGCCATTACGCGAGGGAGTGTCGATAAACATTATAAAGCGAAGCTGCCTTTCCCTCACATTTGCCGTAGCAATAACAGGGCAGTCGGCGACTGCTGAAATGTCATTGGCCGAGCCGGCGGGTCGCGCGATCATGTTTTAACCAACCAGGCCTAAGCGCGTGTTTTAAATGTAGCGCTCGAATTCATGCAACACCATCTAGATCCACCTCGCGTATCACATGAAGATGGCACGTGATCCGACCTTCCTTCTTGGAAGATGATCACGTGGCGGCGGATCACGTGGCATTTTCATGTGATATGCTCTTGTGGCTTCTTTTGCCTTGCATGTGGCTTCTCCTGTTGCTTGACCTTCGGTGGTGAAGTATAACTTCTCTTGCGAGGCAAGTGTTCCTGCTTCGCCTTTGTTTTTGGAAAACGCTTGTCTTTTAACGTTTGGCATTGTTAAATATCTTTCATATCGTTATTTCTGTAGTTTCACTGTCGAATTTTGATGTCAGAGACATTTACGTGCCGTTTTGCAAGCTTGAAGTTGCATCTGAACAGAGGGGACGGTATTGGCTCGGAGCTCGGTCCCTGTTCGTGGGAATCTCCCTCCTGTGCGGTGCTGGCGAGCGCGACCGCTGATCCAACGCAACGTCTGCCGCCTTGACACGAACTTGGCATATAGCAAGTAGCAGAATCGCACTTATCAAAGCCGCTGTAGAGATGTGCTCATTATTAGCTCCAATTTCGTAATGTGGCACGTGTATCTATATACTCCCCTCGCTAGGGTGACCGCTGTCACCTTATTTCTCGGAAGCTGAGTCAAGGAGCGCATCCTGCATTCGAAACAGTTTCAGCACGCGAGTTTGCTCTTTTTTGTGTACGTGTCCAACTTCCCAAGATATACCGCAGTGATATCTAGGGACGGTTTTTACGCTGGTTTTCTTGTAACCCAGCTAGCCTGAGGGGTGCTATTTTGGAAGCTGTCAATTTCTGCCACGTTGTCAAATAGGGAGGCGCTACAGTCCCATGCGATGGCTTTCCAGCTGTCCCCGCAAGCAACGGAAGCTTACAGAACCGTCTGCTATGGCTGATGCGTGTGGCACGAGTGATTAGGAAGCACAGAAACAAGTCATCGACGCCATTTATTTATTTATTTATTTATTTATTTATTTATTTATTTATTTATTTATTTATTTATTTGTTTGTTTGTTTGTTTGTTTGTTTGTTTACTTGCTTGTTTGTCTTTATTTTTTATTTTTTATTATTTTTTGCGGGCACCTCACGTCGACGTCAACGCCGCCCGTTTTTCCTGTCTACGTGTTTTTCTCTCTAATCTAGTTTGCTGATCGGGTATTGTATTGTACTGCGCGAGTAGAAAGGAAGCCAGGAAGACAGGAAAGAGCTGTTTATTTCATGAAACCAACAAGTCTATCTACAGGCCCACACATCGCCTGCGCCACGCATGTGCACAACACCTCGTTAACAGCGCTAATATCAAGTGCCGACTTTGCCAAACAAAACGATAAGATAAACTCGTGTATACCAAAAGGAACCGTCATACTTTGACTGTCTTGAAAGAGTCCTCTTCTACTGAGCACGAAAAACACAAACATAAAGAGTTGGAAAAGGTGCTACCAAAGTCTATCAGACTTCGGATCTGTCAGAGCTAAATGGTGGCGCCACCGAAAGAATCTAAAACATCACATTGCGGGAACTAGTGAAATGATCGTCAAAACAGAGGTATACAACGGCAACAAAAGAATGGCTAAAGCTTGCTCTCCGTCTTAGCGTGGATTTCTTAGTTCTATTCTTTGCAGGTGTAGAAGGTTCCTCGAAAGAGCGAAACGATTTTTCTTGTATCATTCAATTATTTTTTCACGGTACCGACACAACCACTCTTGCTGCAAGAGAACGCTTAGCACGCGAGAAAGTCTCGTTTCAAACAGCTTACATGCAGAAGAGCCCCTGTGCGAAATATGACTGTTTATGTAAGTGCGGAAGCTTCACGAATATTTGTAGTTCACGAAAGTATGCACCTATAGCAGGTGAACGAAATAATTACGCCGTATTGGCGTTCACCTGTAGCGCATTCATGACGACAATATACTCGTGACACCTGGAATGACGGTGTCAAGCTTGGCGTGACCCCCGGCATTAGATGCCCCCCTCTCCCCCTTCCCTCCTGCACACACACACACGCACGCACACACGCACGCACGCACACACACACACACACACACACACACACACACACACACACACACACACACACACACACACACACACACACACGACACAGACAGACAGACAGACAGACAGACAGACAGACAGACAGACAGACAGAGTCTCAGAGACTGCATGCCTGCATCCATGCCATAGTGAGTGACAACCACGAGGTGCTGGAGCCGTATACGCTTTGGTGCTGTATAAGGTCTACCTCACAAGAACAGTACGCAAATTGCAACAGCCCTTCAGGTTTGCCAAAATTGCTCCAGTGGCGCATGTGCCTCATAAGAGACCTGGCCTCGCCGTTGCAGTTGGCCTTTAAGCTCGAATACGCGAACGGGTATGCTCTCTGTAGCGACAAGGGAAAGGCATTGGTGCAGGCGCAGACGTCGCGTGAAGCAGTTCTTGCTTCCTGGCGTCGGCTCAGGGAAGTCGCAACCTCGAGAAGGATTAGAGTCACCTGCGGGCGCAGGCAGCATATTTCCCGCGCATGCTTTTGCACGACGGTATGTATTCGCTCCTTGATTAATCAGCGAGGTCCTGGCACCGGATCAGGAGTGCTGCAACACTGTACGGCAAGGTATAGCGTCGTACCACATCACGATAAAGCTTGACTCGTTGGACCGAAGTGTACATTTCTTAATGTACAGTGCAGGGTTAATAGGGCAGGGTTTCTAAATTTGGTTTGTTTTACTTACTAATCCGTTTTGCTTACTAATGCTGATGTTGATGAGCCGACCGAACGATACGAGGAGTGAAAATAGGAGTCAAACGTCGTGGACCTTGTGATATTTAGTTTCAGCGGTATGTGCGAAGACCTGTGTGGCAATAACTTGAGACAGAGAGGTCTGTAACAAGCCTACAGGCCATCGACACACCTTATCCACTCAATTTTTTTTACTGTGGCATGCATATTTCACGCGGCGATAGAATGCATCGAAAACAACCAGCATATATAATGCACATATGCACTTCATTGTCATGATCATCTGGTACAACCACATTTCGCTCATTTCTACTCGCGTGTCTGATACAGATGTGCGGAAAATCTAGAGCTCGGACATGGTGAAACTATATAGGCTCGTCTGGAGTATCTGAGCCTACCGTTTATCAAGGCACACCGGGTTGTCGACTGACCAAAACCGAACGAAGAGATTAGTGCAGGCTCTCACTGCACTGGTTCACTTTGTTCATGCCTCGAACACTTACCAAAGACTCATCTACCGCAGCCTATTGAGACACACCTCAAGTGCCGAATGCAGGGAGGAATACTGACAAGCGTACTCCTCTCACTACCCTGATGTTTCTGTCTATCCCTCGAGCACATGCCAAGGACACGTGCAAGAAAAGCAAATACGTCTAGAGGACTTCTGCAAGACGTCTTGGGCGATCTGCAGCAGCCTAAATTCAGCGCTCTTTATTAGAAGCCACGCTGCGACTGTCAACACTTCGACCGTGCGCAGAGAAGACTACAGGCGAGTATATCCTCCTCCTCGTCTCTCTCTAACCTTCTGTTTCTATTTACCCGTCGAGCTCCTGCCAAACACCCCTCCTCGATTTAAGACAATCCACCGAGGCTAGCCAGCAAAGTAGGGGGCTATGTGTCGGGGAGGTTAAGGCAAGACACAGAGAGCCGAGCGTCGAGAAGAGCGCAGCGCACGCACCGTGCGCTTTCGCTAGAATTCCTGTCGCCCGGCGGGCGTGTCCGGCGCCGCCGGCGGAAAGCAAAACCTCCCGGCCTATAGAGACCGACTCCCTGCCAGAACCGCAGCCCTAGCCAAGCTCTCGTACGCTGCACGCCCGCCTGCGCGCCGGCTAGCGCCGCGCCGCGCCGAAACAGCTGAGCAGCGCCAAACATCAGAGAAAGCACGTCGGCGACGCCGGAGTGTCAGCGCTTCTGGCGTCTTGCGCGCCGACTGCCGTGTCCCGGGCCGGGACTGCGCCGGGGGAGTCAGAAAAGCAGCGAGCAAAGCAAGAATGAATGGAAGGAGGAGGAGAAGGAATCGCTGAAGAAAGAAAGAAAGAAAGAAAGAAAGAAAGAACGTCTCCTGGGACACAGGTACTCGTACAGTATACACAGACAGACAAACAGACAAGAAGGCACGAACTCACGCGCTCGCACGTACACACACAGGCCGTGGCCACGGCCCTCCTCTTCCTCCTCATCAGGAGGGGGTTTGGGGGGGGGGGGGGGCGCATCTTCACCACCACTCCTCCGGCGCGGTTCCGCACAACGGGCACCGGGGGAGCCACCACCGAAGAAACGAGCCCTGGGCCCAGTGCCAGGACCCAGCGGAGTAAGGGTGTGCGCGCGTGGTCTATTCCTGGACGCCAAGATGGCGGCGGCAGCGGTGCTCGGAAACACCGCCGCGCCGTGAGAGCGCGCGGCGTCCCGGGCCGGCTAGCGGGCAAAGCAGTTGCGGGCCGTGATTCAGTCAGCTCGCGAGGCTGCCTCGGAACGGGGACACCGCCAGCGCTGCTTGCTCGCTCTCTCACCCTCTCTCTCTCTTCTCCACACTTTGAGACTTCGAGCCCGCGGCACCGGGAAGCACCAACATCAGCTCGGGGTTGCTCGAGCCGGCGCGCAAACACCGGTAGAGTCCTGGGCCCCCTCTGTCTGTCACGGCAGCGAGATTCTCAGCTGGACGCTATCGCCGTAAACCCGGGTTTTCCGTCCAGCCAGCAGTCTAGCCTCTTCTAACGGCCACTTGTGCAGCCAGGCCAGCAGGAGATCTGGTCTCTTGAACTCTGCGCTGCCACTGGGACCTGTGGGTCAACTGTGTGTGCGCTTTCAGCTACAGTGCGTCTTAACCTGGACATCTAGAAGACGTCACCCGTCTTCCCCATTCTAGCGCTACTTCTCAGGGGCCGACGTGCGCCGGTGGTCGAGCGCTTAGGAGAGTTTGCAAACCGGAACTTAAACACCGGTTCGGAAGAGGACATTTCTTTGCACCTGCGACAATCGAAGAAAGCGTACGGAGCATATGAAAGAGCAACGTTCCGGCGACCGCCGAACTGTCAACAAGGATCGGTCAAGCTGAGCGAACCTGTTTGACCGTTGGTCTCTCTCTGGTCCTATTATCGAGTACCCTCTGATCTACTCATCGCTGGCCAAGCACTGCTTCCACGAACATCCGCTGCACGTCCCAGGACTGTTGCCGAAGGCAGTGCTTGAAGCGCTTCAGGATATATGCTGCCGTTCGTGGATATCGATCTTCAACGTGCTATTTCCCTCTCTGACAGCTGAAGATTCATTTGGAACGACTTCCTACTCTTCTCTTGGTGATTGTTACAACCACGCGTTGCTTTAATCCTCGCAAGTTCGACGAACACCTGAAACGTGTTCTTGAGCTGCCAGCGTTCTGCACGTTTCGGCGCTTGCTGCGAGCTCGCCAGTTGAGCGGCCTTGGCACGCCGTGTTCTCCGCCACGCCGTTACGGATTTCACCTGTTGGATACCCGCGGCAACTGACATCCGCTTTATTCTCGCGGCAGCAAGCAAGCGAAGTTCCTTTCGTCTATCTTATACACTGGTAAGGCTCAGAAGGCCCTCACTACGTGTGGTCTCCAAGCTATCTTGGCCGTGAATCACTTGTATATTGTTTCATACATGCCTGACGCTGGCCAACCGTACAGATTCTTTCCGGACGACTCCTGATTGGCACCTTGAAGAGCGAAGATCATACTAGACCGCAACACCAACGTTAGCTTCCGCCGTTATCTTCGAGTGACCCTTTGTAAAGTGTGCAAAATGAACCGACTACGATGGTCGTCGTCTTATTATGAGCAATAGTTATTGAAGAACTTCACCTGGGTTACTGCTGTTGTCCAAGAGTATTTCCGGGTAAAGAGAAACCGCTGACCAATTCTTGTAAATAGCAGAGCAGACTAGCTGTCTGCCGACGTGCCTTTTATAGAAGACACGTGAATTCTGATTGAGTTGCCGTACACTTCACTGACGCGAACATTCCTTGCAACATCTAATAGTCCGAATCGCAGAGACAACCGCCGTGGAGCACTTTCTCCGAGGAGAACGTCCGTTTAATAAAAGCACCTCGTTTGACAGGGCAGCGGACGCGTCCTTTGTTGTCTTCACTGGCAACGTCCTCAACTGGACTTCTTGAAGACGTCTCTACTCTTACCTCTTCTAGCTGGCGTGCACCGACGGTGTTCGCCCGTGTCCGAGGGTTCTTGAACCGGAACTGAAGCCCCGGTTCTTACCCCTTTCTTCTGAAAGTTCTGCAAATAATCTGCCGTAGACAAGAGACAGCATACTGTAGTGCATTGAACTCTACGCGTGAAGCAGAAGCGAGAACACGTGCCACTAAAATACCAGCCATCAAAGCAAAGAGGAAAGCGCCTTCTAGTGATGGCATCCATTGTGGTCCCGAAGTGTCCTGGTGCTCATGTGTACTGTTGCTATTGCCGGTCCTCGCGCCATCATCCCTTTGCGGTCTGTGGTCTGAGGGCTGTGCTGGCGACGATGATGGTGGTGATTGTGGTTAGCGGTGCTGTGAAGTGTTAGCATCGGGCGCCCCGTCGTGGTGGGAGATAAGAGAGCGAGCTAAGGGACACGGCCGTATAGACGTGGTCGCCAGCGGTTTCGGAGGCTGGCCGCTGCCTGCGTGTGGCCGGCGTGGCGCTCGTCCATCAGCGTGGCGCCAAGCGCGCCGGCCAAGCGGCGACGCACCGGCAGCCCCGAGCCGGACGCCGCCCCATCGCCAAGACCGCCGGCCTCGTCGTCTTCATCTTCGCCGTTGTCTTCCTCTTCCTCCAACGGCACAACAGCTAACGGTGCGTCGCCCGCTGCAGCCGCTGTCAACGGTGCGGCCTCTGACCAACGCTGCGGGGACAAGTGCGCGCACTGCCACGGTGAGCTGTCGCGTGCCTGTTTGCGGGTGCCGAACGTTTCTCTGCGTAGGGTGCGTTTGCGCGGGTTCTTGGGGCACAGCAGCTGGTTGGTAGAGGGGCGAGGATAAGTGTTTAGCAGCCACAACTGATTGGTACAAACAACTGATTGGGTCAACATTTCTGCAGCCCTTTACTACGGCTTGCCTGTCTTTCATTTCCTTCATCCAAACCATACGGACGCTGAGCCTTGCTCCCTACAAGGACTGCAGGAACTAGTATCCTTTCCTTGACTAAATCACAATTATTAAATTAGTGCTACTATTATTTTCCTGTGTCTAATCACCCCCTTTCTTAGACATTTGTATTCTAAGAAGCTAGGCCATTATTTCCGTCCAGGTATTCTGTATTTATCGAACGACTGACTTCCGTTACGCGGGGCAACAGTGACACTTCCTACCCATCATTCAGGCAGTTAGTAGAGTACATAACACCCCAGAGCCTGTTAAACAGTAAGCCCGGCCTACAAACGTCCCTCTACCGCCCATAGTCGGTCACAGCCTAGGAATTTATGTAAACTCCACCCACAGCAATCACCCGCCTACGCGAACGAAATTTCCGTACATTCCTAATCCAGTTACACTCGCTCATTTTAATGCCGTCGAGCACTTATGCGTCCTTATAATATAGGCACAGGCTAAGCTGCCTGGCTTTATTTTTTTCGTTGCTTCTTTTAGGAGAGAGACGCACATTTTCTTTATTTGTTGTATTCAAAACGAACAAATAAATCGCAGCAGTTGATCCTTCCGTGATCACGAAATCATTCAAATATTATTTCTGCCTCAAGCGAATTGTAGTCGCTCCCTCATGTGACGTCGGTAGTTGAAGGAAGAGCGGGCGCTTTCCAGCTGTTTGAGACTGCATTGCAAATTTCCTCCTGTGTGCAGTGCAATAATGTTTGGCTCACATATTCCCAGGCGCCTCCACGACTGATTGGCAGTTTCTTGACTTTGTTCAAAAAAGTGTTGCAGGGCCTCCTTTAGCATTCGGTGACCAGAAAACTCACTCGACCGCTTGATGACGTCACGTGGGCATGTTTCCACGTTCTCACGCCGCTTGGCATTGCGACCACGTAAGATCCCCAAGGTGCAAGGTCTTATACCACTTGACAGAGTCACGTACGCACCTGAAGTTGCAAGGTCACATGACCGAGCGATGACTCGCACGTGACCGCGTCACGTGACATGGACGTCGAAGTAGCACGTACGTCGATCTAGTTTCCACGCCGTGCTTTCTCGCTCACTGCGCGTAGGGGACTTGAGTTGGCTCTGTAACCTTTTTATTGCGAACAGCTAGTGCGGCTGTAATCTCGGATGAGCCCTTCTTTCTTGGGAAGGACGAATTCCTCGGTAAGAAGTGATTCTTCAGCTTGCCTTTAGAGGGATTTCCTAAGGACAGCTTCCTACGGCAATATAGTCTTGTCCTCTTGCGTTTGTCTCTGATAGACATTCATCTCACGGGCCCGCGTGGTTCTTGGTAGTCGTCGGTGCTCATCGGCAGTAACGACGTTTAATTACGCACATTTGTACATATATTCATTCCCTATACGAGTTTTCCTTTTCCTTGAACACAGAATTTACGAATGCCTATCCATCTGTTTGCGAGAAGTTATCGTATGCATGCGTGTCAATCTGCGAAACACCAGTTGCACTAACCCGAAAGACGTGGGTTCCGTCCAAGCAGCGTCGGTCGCATTTCCTTTGGAAGCAAAGTGTGCTGGAGGCCCTTGTATACTGTGCTGTTCCAATGCACGTTAAGGATAATTAATGATCATGGCTATTAGCTGTTATATAATTCACGCTGTCTTCAGTGAATCTCAATCCAATATGAGCGAATGCGCCTTCTTCTGTCTCTCTTTATTTAAAAAGCTTTCTGTCACGGGTCTCGAGGACCCCTTCGCCGAGACAAAAACGCTTTCGTTTATCCCCACGACCGACATACGACAACACGCACCACCAGGTGGCGCGTGGTGCGTGTTTAAATAAGGTGGCGCCTGTTCGTCTGGCACGGCGGGAGCGAGGGCATCATCGAAGGCCTCCTCGGCCTATATCTTCTGCCGGTTTACAACATGCCAAGGGCATCCCTTCACCGAAGTTGGCGCCGTTATTTTCCGTGTCTGGCATATCCCTCTCGCACTTGCTCCCGAAATGCGGTGCGCAGACCCCCTCCGAGCGCTTCTCGAAGCCCTCCCCCCTACCTTTGTGGCGTATCGCACAGCGCAACGAACCACCACGCGCGAGGAAGAAATAAACATGTAGATAGCATAATCACGTCACGGACGGCCAGCCGTGACAAGCGGACCCTTCGCGAAGCATTCGCTTCGCTTTTCCCTTTAAATTGAACGAAAAGCCAGCAATGTAGGACACGGACATAGAAAGGAACACACTCAGTCACACCTTCGCCGGACTAACAACCAGATTTATTGGAGGGCAACCACGAGCTTTTATGCATATATCCTGCGCAAGCGCCCAAGCTATAACTGAAGGATTATACCACCTGATAGTCAGGTACCGATAAAAAACCGCCACTCTTTTTCAGTGATAGTCACAGAAGGTTCACTTATGCAGGTCTGGCCATTCGTTTTGATGCAACACGCCTCGAGCAGTTCACGCGCAATTCTTGTCCTTCCTCTGCCTATAGAGTGCTGGTTTGGCGAAACAAAGTCTTGCAACCATTACGATCTTTTACATGTAGAACTGGATTACTCCCTAGCATCGCAAGCATGTTCTTTCCCTTTGCAGTATCGGCATAGCACGCCACCCTTGAGACACAGCATATAGATGGTTTTGTGCAAGTTCTTGTGATATACTGGAGGCTACAAGGAGGAGGAGGAAACAGCCTTATTGATGACCTGCGAGCTTGTGGGGCGGGCTGTATTCCGCACCTAGGCGACATCCAGGGGTTCTTGATCCCTGGCGGCATCCTCGGCCCGCTGGACGGCCTAGAGCTGGTCTTCGAGGGTCGCGCTGCGCAGCGAAGTCTCCCAGCGCGAGTGTAGGCCGGATTTCCGTTATTGTCCGTCTTTATCATATCTTGCCAAGGTGATTTAGCTACCAAAGCCATCTCCTTCATTTGACGTTCTCTTCCCTCATGCTTTTATGAATATTGCTTATGCATTCGTTGCGATGTTATACATTGGCTGTTCCTTGATTTACATAGGCTGTAACGGCCAACGTCCCATCACGTGTGGCCCGCATATTCCTGGCCGAGAAATGCTGGTGTGAGCCAGGCGTAATCCTGTTATCCTTAACCGTGCCGTAACTGACGAACATGTCACGTTATTGGTGTCATGGTCTATCATTAAAGTTAGCTAGTCTTGCGTCCGTACCCATGCATTGCGTGCCAGTTTTATATACTAAGGGAACGAGATGCGAGTTAGAGGTTTCGGTACCAACACTTGACGCGCGCGCGCACACACACACACGCACACGCACACGCACACGCACGCACGCACGCACGCACACACACACACACACACACACACACACACACACACACACACACACACACACACACACACACACACACACACACACACACACACACACACACACACACACACACACACACAAATCTGGACTACTGCTGTTCCGGTCTGTCACAGCGCCATACCTGTCTGTTTTCTTTCGTCGTTTTCTTATACGTGGGTTAACCTGCAGTACGGCCTACAACGTTCGAATATCTGTGATCTCTTAACCACCTATATAAGGCACTTTGTCCGTCTGCCTTGCCGTACGGCAAGGCAGACGGACTGCAGCAGTGAGGGCAGATAGATACGTAGCTATCTGCCCTCACTGCTGCAGCTCTTAAACCTACTTCGGCATGATGATCATAGGCTGGGCCCGCTCATTTGGCCTCAGAGTTATAGGGAAGCGCTCTCTTCGTCTTCATATCCTGCATGACATACACAGCGCATCATTTGACATATATAGATATGGACATACCGTTCGGTACACTGTTAAAGGGAACGCGCCGTTTGTTTTCTGTCATCGATTGTCGCTCCTGAGCTATGGCGCAAAAGACCAGAAGGCGAATTCGTTATGCGCAATGCGTGGTTAACTGGTTATAGGATGTGGCTCGCAACAAGGCAGGAGCAGAAAAAACAACTTTTAGTTGCGTTTCTTCTATTAACCGCTGCTCGTTGCCTTCAACAGCGGACCCCGGTGTACATAGCTAACGTAGCGAGTCACGTGCTGGCATTTCCGGAGGAAGAACGGATGGGGCTGAAGGAGCGAGTCGTAATAAAACTCCCAGATTAGTACACTGTACCCGGATGGCTTGAAAAGAACAGCCCGCAGTGAGGGAAGCAAGCGGCAAAGGTGTTTCCTCTATAGGCGTCTTGTATATAAGCCGTCGTTCGTCACCTCGCCGTTGCTGCGCCGCGGCTCGTTCCCCTGTAACGCGCTTGTTTTGACGCCTCACGTGCTCACGTCCGCCATACTTCCAGTCTTCGCTTTCCTGTCTTTCTTTTTTTTTTCTTCTTCGCCGACCCCAGCAGGGGGCTATAACTCGCTAGGTGTACAGTGTGAAGTCGCGCGTCCCGAAGCGTCTCAGGGGCGCTACTTCTAGGGAGTCTTTTGCGGATTCTTTAAATGAGTACTAACACGATTTTGCGGCGGAGCAAGAGGGACATTTTTCATTTTCTAGTGAAGCATTGTTAACGCAGTCCACGCACCGAAGCCAGGAAACACGTGTAGAGTACTTTAGTTTGATTTTAAAGTTTTCGTCGCCCAGCATCTGCAAGACAGCCCCAGCGCAATGGACAATACGATGACGTATGAACACAGTCTCTTAAATATCGCCGAAATCGCGGTCAGAGTCACTGGACGACCGTGAAATAATCCTTGTTCGCGTGCACCACGTGTAATTGACCACAGAAGACAGAGTTGCAACGACACCATCACGAATTGCTGTCCCCACATTACTTAGACGTATGTCCGACTGTGTTGACACGTCGCTAGGAAACCACCCCCTCGAACGAAACCGAAAGTGGGGTTGCCGTAATAAAAGGATATTCATTAACTTTTAGGGTTTTCTTTTCATTATGCTTTTAGGGTATGCTTTTTAGGGTTTTCCACGCCATTGCATTTATTTACAGCATTAATACGAGGATTTAAGATAACGTCGTTCCCGGGACCTTTAGTTTGACACTCGACACCAATTTGCGGAGTTTCCTTTATACGGGTGCGGCGTTTGGTATGTAACTTTCGGGCTGCAGTCTCACGCCCGCTATATCTTAAACAGCTTCGTTTTTTGGACCTTCTTAGTTTGACGTTCAGTACAATTACTTTCCGATGTTTTAGCAAATCTGGTTGGACGTTTCCGACGTCTAAGTTCAGGACTACCAGGGGCTTGATTTTTGGAGTGGCCGGCGAGCATTTCATGTATAGGCACTTCCCGGGAGTTTTCATTTTATGATTACTATTTTTTAAAATCTTGGGTGTCACTCTAATAATCAGTAAAGCGTTTGAAATGTGAAGACCCTTCCTGTCGACCTCATATACTTTGACTTTTGTTGCCACGTTCGTGGGTTTTAGTGACCTCAATACAAACATCGACTCCGATTCATAGAAACCATTGCGCTGAATCGGTTTGTTAGAGCGGTAAGTGCCAGCGAATGACCGTGCTGGAAGTATACTAGCGAGGAGGACCGGTCAATAGCGAACAGCTAGCATCTCGCGTAACGAAATACTGCGTGTATTCAGCTTCAGTTTTAAGTGCGTCTTGGAAATTTCAATAGCCCATCCAGCTAACCTAGCCTCGCTAACTGTTTACTTGGTGCTACTTTCAATTCTCTTAGTTCACCGATGGTAAGTTATCGCTATGCCTGTAATGTTGAATCATCCTCGGTCGACCTAACTTACTACATTTAATTTTTTTTTTTTTTTTGGGTTCAGCAAACTAGCGACCGGATCTTGAGCCCGTGTGGGACATGAAGTCGCATAGCCAGCCAAGCTTATAGGAAATGCATGTTTCAAACTAGTCACCGATGTCAGCGCTTGCGACAAATGAGTTTCACAAAATTCGGGCTCCGGCGAATTGGGAAGTTTTCGCGCGTCACCGGCAACTTGCCGATGCAATTTCAGCGCAAATCATTCCTCGGGTCCATCAACGCGCGTAGTCTCACAGCACCTGCGTAGTCCAACATTACAAGGTGGCGTTCTTTATCGTTTTGCGCTGAAACAAGAACAAAGCCTAGCAATATGTGTCACACGATGCTTTACAGATCTGTAGTTCAGCGAACTTTGTCCAGTTTTTTTTTTCCTCCTTAAATATTTTTGTCGCACGACAAGCCCATAGGCGATCTCTACTAGGCATGTGTTTCTCGAGGACGAACCCCCCGCCGCGGCGGCTGCATTTCGATGGAGGCGAAATGTTGAGGCCCGTGTGCTATGCGATGTCGGTGCACGTTAAAGAACCCCCAGGTGGTCGAAATTTCCGGAGCCCTCCACTACGGCGTCTCTCATAATCAGAGCTGGTTTTGGGACGTTAAACCCCACAAAACAAACGAACAAGAACTCGAGGACGAACCTTAATTTCTTCACGGACTTGGAAACGGCATAGAAAGAAGAAAAAAATTGAGGAGTGCCCATCCCCTATCGGGAAAATGGGGCTAAGCTATAACTTGGCATGTGAGGGCCTGTGACTTTCTTTCTTTCTTTCTTTCTTTCTTCCTCTTTCTTTCTTTCTTTCTTTCTTTCTTTCTTTCTTTCTTTCTTTCTTTCTTTCTTCGTTTACCGAGAGTGCACGTGTTACAAGCGCCTACTTCTTCATGCATATATGAAATGACAGTGGCTGAATCGGTTATCGTGGGTGTGTTCAGGTGCATGGTCAAAATTTCCGGAGCCCTCCACCATGGCTTTTCTCTCCTTGCTGATCTCTTTCGGTCCCTTTCCCCCACGGACGCGTAGCCGTGCTACTGACATGGGCTGCAGAAATCAGCGTGGTTTCCTTAGCCGAACCACAATCATCATCATCGTCGTCGTCGTCGTAATCTCTTAACCCGATGATCGATGGTTTGAATCTACAGCCCGAGAAGCAGCTTTTATGTTTACAATCTATGTTATTATACTCAGAGGGACAGGGAAGAAAGAATTGCGCGAGCACTGTTTTCACGCCGACGATTGTTTTCTCGTGCGACGCCAACAGCGACGGCGCCACGAGTCAGGCAATGCAAGTTTTGCTAGAAAAAAAAATCGCGACAGTCTGAGTCACGTGCAGTGACGTCACTTCGGTAGTTTCGGCGCGCCTGGCACACGGAACGGCTTGTTCTGGCTTACTGTGGTTGCCGGTTTTGTCACTTGGCAGGAAGTGTGCGTGCCGATTTCGGTGACGTGTCTGCGGCTGCACTTTCTGGCTTCGACGCAAGCGGGTCACTGCAGAAAGTTCTATAGGCCATTTGCATGCCGGTTAGTATGCGTAAGCTCATGTAGTAAAAACGTGTGACTTCAAAACACGGCACGTTTTCCGTTTGGCTCTCCTGAGATAGCCTATCCGCTGCGTTTACGTTATTGGAAAAAGTACAGAGGAGGAACACTGTTAAAAGGAACACATGTGCGCGAAGCATGTCAGCATTCCACTTTTTCCTGAAAGAACAGTTGCAGCAGATAACTTACGCTTAGCAGTTCTGAGTACTTTGAAGGGTAACTCCGGCGGTTTTCTCGCCATATTCTGATACCACTGTTTTCCAATGGCATTGACAGCCCTGTATAGGCAGGGCAGTTCAATTTGCTCAAGAGCTCGCCGATAATTTTAAATAATCAGGTGAACGATGCGTTCAAACCTAAATCGAAACGGGCAGCCGCTTCGTGCAACTATGCGATGACGTCACAGCCTCCTCGCCACCAGGTATGTGGTGCTGGTGCTAGAAAAATGAAAGTGAGGATGTCATCTGACGATGCACCGAGCTGTTCCAGCTTTTCTGCAGTTTTTCTGAACATGCCAGCGACGAATTGAGCGCTGAACAATCACCCCTTTTGCTTTCGACGCCTGCCTATACTCGGGCAGGCAGCGATGTATTCAATTACGTCAAAAAAGTAGGGTGGCCTGCATATATAGGTTGGGAATTCGCTGAATATCTTTAAAATTCATCTTCAGGAAGTCAAAATTACTTACACCCGTCTAGCTTGGCGCACGTTATTAAATTACCGAGGAGAACATACACTGCAAATTTCATTGAGATCAGTAGGCATAGAAAAATCGCCAGTTGCCCTTTAAGTGCGCCTGCGCAGTCAGTGGTGATGGTTTGTGCAGTCATGTGTGGTTAAGGCACCCGTTCGACTGTTCCCTTCTACAGTGGAGCGTACTGTACTTCCATTTCGCGAACGCCTCGAGATAACGTTTTTCGTCAGTACTGGCACCATGCATTGACCAGGGGGGGGAGGGGGGCTACCAACAGCTCTCTTTCATCAGCCAAGATTCGCCGACATCGGCCAACAGGGTTGCGAGAAAAGTGCACCGACATTTAAATAAAGACGCACAAACGCGGTTCAGGTTTCGTCACTCATCGCATGCAGCGCAGGCTCACTTGGACGCTGCCAGATGACTGACACTCTGGCGTCGTGATGAGAAGTTGGCCACCACCGAATCCAAAGGGGTGGTCTGGGGGCCCCGCTTAGTTTTTTGATGCTCACTACAAACAAAGACGGTATATCGGGTCTTCCCGTAAGCTGACCTTCCTCCTCCAGTCAGCTAACCTCCCTCCCCTACCCCTCACGTCACCTTCACTACCCGCGGGAACTATCCTGGATCCACCGCTTATGTTGCCATCGCGGCTAATGTTTATCACGTCTGCCCATCATTGCTTCTTTCACTCGCCACGGCATGCGTAGTGGCGCTGCTGTCGCAACAGGAATCTCGAGCGCACGGTGCCTATATTGCGGAAGACCGGCTGGTTTATGCGCGAAATTCCGAAGGTCCTAAGTCACGTTTCCGAAGAAGTTCGGGTTAGATGAAAGACAAAAAGAAATTTTTAAAGAAAGCTTACGTAACGTGTTAGTTATGCGCATGCGCGGAAGCCGGTGGTGTTCGTCATAGTATACATACACGTGCTTGCATATTTTACGGCAGACCGCAGAGTCTGGCCCTTTCCTCCTTTTCGACATCGGGTCGGACCACCTCAGTGCGCAGCCGTAAACTTTCCTTTTTGCCATTTCGCCGTAAATCTGGGAATTTCTCCGAAGCTGCCATAATAAACACGCGCCACACTGCGCCGAGCTAGACGAAGGAGATTGCCGTATACTTCTGGCTTTCTTTTCTTTTCTCTCTCTTGCACGTTAGTCAGGCAGACTTTATCTTACGTATGTGTATGTTTTGTAACGCCTGTGTTTCAAGGTGATCGTTCGTCTTCACTCCTCCCTTTCTCTCCACTTCTCACTCTGTGTGTATTACGTTCCGCAACTTTTCCGTCTGCGGGCCGTCTGCTTCGTCCGTTGTGCTTCCTCGTTCAACGTCGGTGTCACGTGTGCGGAATTTCGGCAAATATTTACGCCATACCGGACGACGAGGGAAACGAATCGAAGAACAGCGTGAACATTCGACCCCCTAGTTTCATAAACACCGGTTGCCAGCAGACGAGCTTGGGCGATTTGGTACGGTGCTATGTCGTGATGAAATGGTGTCAGAACAACCCCCGAAATTTCATGAGCGCTGCGTAACCTCCCCCTCCCCTTACTTTCGACCATTCCGCCCGTGATCAGCTATGCTGCTACATATTTGTACGTTTGCGAAGCCTCTGAGTAAGAGCCAGTGCACCAGCGGTGGTGGGATTCGGTCAGTTAAATAACAAGAATAAAGATGGTGCTTTGAGAGCCGCGCCGTGTGCTAGTACTCCGTAATGGCGGCGAGAATTCTATCTATCTATCTATCTATCTATCTATCTATCTATCTATCTATCTATCTATCTATCTATCTATCTATCTATCTATCTATCTATCTATCTATCTATCTATCTATCTATCTATCTATCTGTCTGTCTGTCTGTCTGTCTGTCTGTCTCTTTCTTTCTTTCTTTCTTTCTTTCTTTCTTTCTCTCTTTCTTTCGTTCTTTGTTTCTTTCTTTCTTTCTTTCATTTAAATGTGTAGTGAGCTCAGCCACTATGCGAGTACGACTGGCAGGAAAGCCAACTTTTAGTCGACAGGAGGTGCACGGCTCTCCACATTGCGAGAAAGCAGCTCGGCGCGACTTACCTACACTTCCTCTACGCAAGGTTGCATTCAGTTCCTCACTACGTTCGCGTGCATCACATAAACGTCGTCCGCATGGCTGCTGCGGTGTCCCGATTATCGGGCAAAACTGGGAAAGATGAAAATAAATCTAATCTAGTCCCACTGCTGTCTAAGATGTGCGATCTACGGAGCAGTGATTCGCCGTTGTTTCCCTTGTGTGTTTCTCTTGTGTTTATGAACGGCATTTTCAAATTATTTTGGCTTAATTTGGTCTCATTATGCGAATCATTACCGTTAACGTGTATCTTTTATTTCATTATACTAATGTAATTTATTTTAACCATTCTTAAGCTGGATCCATTTCGACTGGTTTGGCCGGTTATTGGCATGTTCGGCCCCATTTTCAACTGCTGTTTTCTCAGCGTGTCAACGACATGAGACATTGCACGCCGTCAGCCCGGGGCACCTAAAGTGCTCCGAACTTAAAGGGCAACTCCGGCGCTTTTTCGGCCATATTCCGATATCGTTGTTTTGCAGTAGTACTGAGAACCCTGAGGCAGCCAGGGTCATTCAGTTTGCTCAGAAACTTACTGATAATTTTAAATAACCGAATAAACGATGTGTTCAAACCGAAACGGGTAGACGCTTCTTGCAGCGTATGTGATGACGTCAGCCTCCCCGCCATCAGGAATAGGGACCCAGTGGCAGAAATATGAAAGCGGCGATGTCATCCAACAATGTATTGAGCTCTTCTGAACTCGACATGTGCGATTTGAGTGCTGAAGAATCGCCGTCTTGCTTTTGACGGCCCGCCTGCTCGGGTGGGCAGTCTTGCAGGTAATGACGTCAAAAATACAGGGTGGCTCGCGCGGGAATCCGCTAAAAAATTTTAAAATTTCCAGGAAAACTAAATAACTTGCAACCGCCCGGCTTGGCATAAATCATTGCAGCACCGAGGAGAACATATACTGAAAATTTGGTTGAGATCACTGTGGATAATGAAAAATTGCCGGAGTTGCCCTTTAAAAGTTACGCATTTATGACGAAGAAGACGGACCGCGGGGCAGAAAGTAAAGCCGGACCAGGAATATATAGGTCAGCCTTGACCATTCCCCTCGCAGCTAATCCGGTCGACTGGAAGAGTACGAGAGAGCAGTCCTTGGCAGAGGTTTTTAACCTCGGCCAGGTCGCTCTTCAGTCGCCACGAGGCGCACTTCCACGCCAACGCGCCTCGTCGCCGCCTCGTCTCTGCAGCAGCCCACCGCTGCAGCGCTCTTTTTTAACAGTCGTCACCCACTCGGTGTATACGCGCGGATCCGGAATATAGCGCACGGTTTCGAAAGTAGCGTTTCTTCTTTTACTGTCTCTACGTTCAAGAAATAAAAAGAAAAAGGAAGAGATGTAAGGAAAGAAAAAAAAGAGACCAGAACACCCAACCCTTCCTACGCCTCTGCTTTCTTTCTTTCGTTTTCTGTGGCACCTCTACCCGGCTCTCTTTGCGAACTCTTGGGTGGGCAAAGAACATGCAACCGGCTCGGAACGGAAACAGATAACTTGTCTTGAACCACGGGCTTGTGCATGAGTAAATTTATGCGGCCTCCCGTGCGAGAGGCACTCGCGCAATCTCTATGCCCGTGGCTCATTGAGGATGTCCAGACACTGACGTAACGTGTACCAGGAGGAGAACAGTAGCGCGGTGGTTGCGTCCGTGCATCATCTGGTCGCGGTAAGCTGGCTTCGCAGCTACGGTACGAACTCCGTGGACAAGCGTGACAAAACTGGGTCGCAACAAATTGCCTCGCCGTTCGCTGTCTCTTTCGTTCTTACGTCTGAGTCGTGGTTGGACGTCACTATACCACGTGACGATTGTCCGCGGGCGCTTCTCCGTTGTGTGGGGAGTACGCTTTAAACATACCTTGCGTGTGGACCAGGCTTCGTCAACTTGCCACAGCTCAATAAAGCTGACCGGCCTACGACTCGAAATGCTGACCGTCCTACGACTACATAATGCTGGCTTGGCCTACTGATTTGGTGTTGCTGAGGGTGGTGGTGGTAGTGATGATGATGATGATGGCGATGATAGTGTTGAAGATGATGCGTGGTTCTGTGGCGCCCAAGGGCCAGGTATGGCCAAAGGTTCTCTTTGCCGAGTAGGCCTCTTCACTTAAGGAAAGATGACTGTCTGGTAAATGTTTACTTCCTCTATTACGGCTCACCTGCGTGCAACCAAACCGTATGCCCTCTGTTTAACTGTGGTTACGGCATTCGGTAACCATTACAACAACTAGAGTCGTCGCGGCTGTTCTGAATTCCCTCTTGCGCCACGTGGACTGCCTTTGTCACTTCGCTCGCCTCGACGTGGCCTGCGGGGCGACGCGCACGCAGTGCACGCTCGTCCTTTTGCGTGAGTCTTGGCTCGCACTACAGCTTGAACTGGTCTCTGCAGATCTCTTCAAAGCAAGGAGCGCGACGAGTCACCACCACATTCTAGTCACCACCCGTCTCCGAAGGGCGGCCCCGGCTTGCACTGCAAGTCGCAGACGCCGTCCAGGCATGCCGTGTTGCGGACAAAAAAGACCGCAACTGCTAATGACAGAAGAACAAAAAGACGTTGAGAATAACCGTTAGCGAGGCGCTCCCAAAAGACAGCCGCGAGTTCTGGGAGTGCCTCGTTGAAGTAATGGTCGTTATACGTGTCACGCCTTTGTAGCGAACAAAAACGTGCAGCACTGCGCATGTCTTAAGACGAAAAGAAGTAGCAGAAGAGCAACAAGAAGACGTTAGCAGACGACAAACGGTGCCATAAAGACCCGGCATTCCACGAGGAGTTTCGAAGGGGCCACCATTTCTCTCACACCTCTCTCACCTCTGTAACCTAAAGTTCTGGAATAGCTCCTTTCTTCTTCACCTTCCTCTTTTGTTGTTTGTTTGTTTCGTAAAAGGAAACAAACCAACCAAACAATAAAAGCATACGAAGACACCAGGAGAGGAGGCACGTCTACAGTAATGCCTTGCCCCGTGCCGTGCGGTGTGTCTAGACTAAAGCAGTAGAGAGGGAGAGGTGAGTTGCGTATGTACTGCTGGAATGGCTTGGCTAGCTAGCTGGCTATAGCTAGCCAGGCTTTCTTTTTTTTTCTTCTGGAAGACAGACGACAAGCGCTGAGCGATGGTGCAGACGGCGCCCAGCTCCCATGCACGAAAGAAAAAAGAAGGCGGGCCACACCGCGGTTCAACGGCCGTCCCACTGTCCTTGTTGGACACGACACGGCGTTTTAGAGTCCTTGGAGGAGCCATAGCAGTTGGATCCGAGCCTCTTTTTTATTTTTTCTTCTCTCGAGACCATCAGCGAGCTCTCGTATATCGCCAGCTGCCTTGCAAAAGAGACACGCATGCTCGAAGCTTTCACAAGAACAGCCCGCAGCGTCCTACACAAACGCATGCATGAACCCGGCGGCGTGCGGCCCTGAACCCTTCTTCCTGTGCTTCGCTTTAGTATAGCGGTGGTCGCGCAGTGTACTTACGTGCATGCCGGGCGTCGCGACGTGACGCTGCAACTTGGCTTCCTGACAATAAGATGCGCGCCCCTGGAGTCTTGACAGATCACGCGGCATGTTATAAATGACGACGCCGTCCTCGACTTATAGACTGGGCCTATGGCTGGCAGCGCTGACGGTCCCCTAGCTTCGTGCAGTGTGGATGAAGCCTGCCGTTTTCTCTCACTACGTGAGTTGTGCCCCCTCCACTTCGTTTCGTGACATGCAGACTCGAAGGGATTTCGCCAGACATACAAATAAAACAATATAAATATAAAATATAAAAATCGGAGTGAAATGGGGGAAGCAGAGGGATTGATTAAAGCAAATACCGGGTTTGGTACCCTGCACTGTTCGTTGCACGGAAAAAATGATAAGACATGAGTACGTATGAAATTAGATAGATAGATAGATAGATAGATAGATAGATAGATAGATAGATAGATAGATAGATAGATAGATAGATAGATAGATAGATAGATAGATTAACTGAGTAGGTTGGTGACTGGACGGACGGACGGAGGGATGCAGGACTGACGGATGGATGAGTGCACGCGAGTAGACAGTGCTTATTACGTTCTTGCAAAGTAAACCTTCCGAATGGTGGTAGAACCCCAAAACAGCTCAGATCGTATTATCTTTCTCTTTATCGCACTGCTGGGACTAACGCGGCGTCTCCATTAATACCATCTATCCCATTCGTATTCCGTCCGGTCCACACCTTGAGTTTGCTTCTAAAAGACTGCGTTGGAAGGCATGCGTCTCCTCGAAACGTTCTCAAAAGGGAGGAAAAGAAAATAAACGAAAAAGGAAAAACGCGGACGAAACGTCCAGAAGGTGGCCGCCGAGGAAACGAACGTCACCACGTGCGTCATGTAGCCCATGGACATCTGGGCAAGTGTGACGTACGTGCTATCGGAGGCAGCGCCGCCGCTTGCGTCACCCGTTTTGTCGTCAGCCCCGCAAGGCTCTACCCTAACTTACCACTCCACACCGTTTAGGACGTTCTTGATCTTTATTGTTCTTGTTATTTTATTTATATTTTTCCCGTCTGTCCGTCTGAGTTTCCTCCTGAACTGGACCATTCCACTTCTCTTCTACCATCTCTCTCGCCGCGTTTATTTTTGGAGGTCATCTCTGCTTCTTTTTTGTTGAGAACTTTCGTCACGTTGTGCGCTCCAACTTCCTTTGGCTTATTTCACTCTTTTCATTTCACTTTCCTTTCGTCTTCAGTATGCTTCTCGGTGGGATCCCTCACCGAAGAATGAAGTTATGACGCGTGTGATTCGACTGAAAGAAAAAAAATTCTGCTTTTCTTCTTGTATGTCCCTCTGTCTGTGTCCCATCACGTTTCAGAGACATCCGCTGTCTCCTCCAGACAATGGTCGTTGCTTCGTAGTATCGGCCACTATCTATCTATCTATCTATCTATCTATCTATCTATCTATCTATCTATCTATCTATCTATCTATCTATCTATCTATCTATCTATCTATCTATCTATCTATCTATCTATCAGTGTATAAGTTTATTATTCATAACAAGATAAAATACAGTGCATTTTATTTGTACAGTTTAGACCCCAGAACATTTCTGGAAGCGAGTGAACCGCGGAGGCGGGAAACAAGGTCGTTGGGAGGAATCAGTGATCTTCTGTAACACCCGTGTACTTCCGAGCGTACTTAAACGAATGCACTTCTGCAACTTAACCCAGGACTAAGTCGGTGTAGATGAGATTGAACTGCAGCATGTCGAGGCCGTGCAGTGTGTTCGAAGACCGCTGTGTCCGCAGTTCAACGCAAATCGGACTCGATGCAAATCGAAATTACTTCACTGTACGGCAGGTCGAATCTCAATGCGATGCAGGCCGAAAAAGTTAGATAATGGTGTCTATCAGCCATGAGGGCTGCTGTGAACATGGTATCCAAATAGTATCGCCCTGCACGCACCAAAGAATCAGCAGCTTGGCTTCAAATACAGCCTGAACTCGCGCCCCCTTATTTGAAGAAATTACGTCACTAGGGGGCACCGAATACGTCAGTCCACTTTTTTTCGGTGCACTTAACCATAGATATTAGATACATAGATTATCTTTATTTGTTGAGCTGAAAACAAAGAAGTAAACCATTACTGAGCACGTTTCCCCGACCATGAAATCATTCGATGGTAGTTCCGCGTCGAGCGGCTAGTCGGCTCGTCTCGTGACGTAATTTGTTGTAACAGGAGCGCGCGATTTCTAGCTGTATTTGAAACCGGCTTGCGAATTTCCTGGTACCTGCAGTGTAATATTTCACTCACATATTCACAGCAGCCTCGACGACTGGTCAGTACCATTTGTTTTTCTTCACAACGTGTTCAAGAAGCGTTGCAGGGTCCGTTTAAATGATCGCTTCTCGAAGTCATTACGCGTACAGGTTTTCGAGCACGGATTGGATCTTCATTGTTCCTGCTTCAACCTATGAGCGTTCAGAAAGGTCAGAACAGGTTGAATGCAGTGTCTGTTCAAACCACACGCCTATGGGCGCAGTGTCACGTATCTGCAGTGAATCATGCTCCGGAGCACAGTATAGCGCGCCTAAGACGGGGGCAGACGTCTGTACTATATCTGTACTTTGCCTGCCGGCGTGGGAGCTAGCTTTGCGCATGCGCTGCTGGTTTCGGCGTTCCTCCTTTAACGACTTGCGAAGGAAAAGCTGGTACAAAAAGAAAGACAAAAAGAAAGCCAAAGGGAGAGCGTCTTACGCAAGAAGCAGCTTTTTTGAGTCTTGGTGTTCGCATAACCACAGGCGTGCGAACAAGGGCGCGGCGCCTCACCTGATCACCTCATGGCCAAACTGCATCATATACCACTACATCGCACTGTGTTTTGACTGAAAGGAGCTTAGTGGGAGGGAATTGGGAGTTTTAGGGTGCAATAGCCCTTCCCCCCCCCCCCCCCTTTCTGGACAAACCATGCGCGCACCTATTACAACAGCATTGACTTAACCTGCGAAGGTCAACCGCGGTTGTCAAAAGCTTCGCGTACAGGGTGCGATAGTGAGGCCTCGGAAGAGGGGCTCTGTTCAAAGCACTACCCTACTTATCGCAATAAACTTTCCTTAGTGAGTGTATCCGTCTTCATTCGCTAATAAACCCTAATAAACCGCCTTCGATGTTTCAAGGGTGTTCGCTTCCGGAGTGTAAAATTTATGTGCATTACTGAGAACCGCCCTGAGAATTCGCAGAGACACTCCTCTTGTCTCTTGCGCGGGGAGGAAGCGCTTGTCCCGTAGTTGACTCCCTTTGGAGAGTTCCCGTAAACCTCGTCGCTCTCGGGCGTATACCCCTGTTACACGGGCGAAAGTTAACCCTGCGGTGTGTGAGAGCACTTTAAAGGACATACATACATACATACATACATACATACATACATACATACATACATACATACATACATACATACATACATACATACATACGTACGTACGTACATACATACATACATACATACATACATACAGACAGACAGACAGACAGACAGACAGACAGACAGACAGACAGATAGATAGATAGATAGATAGATAGATAGATAGATAGATAGATAGGAGAACTAAAGAAAGAAGGAAAGAGGGCGCGAACGTGAAGTACATGTCTGCTCTCGCAGATCAGTGAGCCAGAGACCGAAAAACGGAACTCGCTTAAGGTTCACAGCCGGTCAAGGTCTCAACTTGGCACACGACCGGCTGAACAGTGTGTCAGTATATACCCGGTCGTCCGCCCTTCCTGCGCCGAAAAAAAAATGCGAGAAGGAGGTTTTCAGTAGAAAGCGGTGATCAAACAAACATTTTAAAACTCCAGCGAAAAAAAGAGAGAGGAAAGGACGGGGTGTGGCAGACCCGCATATATGCATAAATACGTCGAACGGTTTGCGGTGGAAACTGCGCGTCGTCTGCTGACTTCTATTCGCGCACGCCGAAAAACAGGCGAAAAACTCCTGCAGACGACGGATGCTCGCAGGCGGACGTATATACGCGTGCTATCGTCTGGCACGTAACAGCCTGCCGTCTGCTTTTTTCTTTTTTTTTTTCGGTTCCCCGACTTTCTTTTTCTTTAGTTTCACATTTCTTGATTGTGCGCCTTGCAATGTTTTTCTAACCCAGTTTCGCGAAGCCATTGGCCGTTTCATTTCTCGCTGTTTGCTTTCCATCTCGTCTGCTTCGCTGTTACGTCGTCTGGTCGACGTTTCGCAGACGTCAGTCTGAGAATTAATCTTTCGCGGTAATTTATTTCTTTTCTCTTTGTTTTGTAATCAGCGTCGCTTGAACAGGCAGGTTTGTTTACGGCGCCGCTCAAACAGAGAGCCTCGTGGCAATTAACTGTAGTAAACTTCAGCTATAGGACTCGCGGCATTTCGGAGTACGAAGCATTTCATAATAATCAGACTTTTTTTTATTCTTTTTGCTTACTCCTTTAGAATATGGAGCAACGCGATTTGGAACAGCTGCTTTCTGTTGCCTCCTGCAGGCAGGAAAACACGCTTATGGTCAGCACGCCTATAAGCCGAAACGCTGTTTTTTTTTTTCCCTAAGCGGTTGAACGAAAAATACACGTCTCGTAAAGGGACATTAAAAAGCAAACCGATATTTCATGTATTACAAGATTACCCTTTCACAGTAGCGACATCACCACTCTTGTCGCAAAAGAGCGCTTAGCAAGCGAGAAAGCGCACAAAAAGAAAAAAAACAGGTGGCGACGCCGCCTTCACGTTTTCGCACCATCTTGCCGTGACGTCACATATTTTGGAAGCGCCTTTTATGGGGCACCTTTGTGCTACGTATCAATCGCGCTGTGTTGCAGGGTGGCCAGGGACTTAACGTAGCAACTTTCATCAGACTTCATTGAGCCAACGGGGCTGGAATACGGGAAATATGCATTGAAGTCTGTGACGTCACGCTTACGTTCAGATGCCTAGGTTCTGGCGCGAAATTTAGAAATAAAACTTCGATCTTCGTTTCCTATTCTAATACCGAACCTATGGTGTTCAAATCAACAATAGGGTTCTCAAATAGTAATCTAGCGGTGTCAAATGATTCATCGTTTCTCATTTTAGTGTCCCTTTAAGTTAGCAGTGCCAGTATCCCAATTCTAACAGACGTACGCCTGCAAACGGATGTCCTTGTTTACATATTTTTTGTCTCTGTCTAGCCACACAGCCATGTGCAACTCGTTCGTCTGTTTTCTCTCGCTGAAGTCAGGGTCGGTTTGCACTTAATTAACATCATACGTTATCGAATGACGTATGAGGTGCTAGGAAACAGACCAGTGAAGGGGGAGGCTACTTGGCTCCCGGCCCCTGGCTACCATGTTTACCTCGTTGGTCTCTTTTCAGCGTTGGATTGAGTCCCCTTGCAGCGGTCGCCGTCTGTGCTGTTACTTTTGAGTGCGTGACATGTATAGCTAAGTGTGTATATTCAAATATGCTGAAAACACGTGGCCACCTCGGAGTCCTGCCACCGCCTATTTATTTATCTTGGGAGGGGGAAGTACTGATCGGCCTGTTTGTGCGCACAAGCCGTTTTCCGAAATTCAATTATGTCGTTCCTAACGGTCCCTAATTTAGGAGTAGTGCTTGTATATCATTGAGATTTGAAAATTGTGGTTTGTGCGTTCTGAAGTTGGAGAAATATATATATATATATATATATCTATATATATATATATATATATATATATATATATATATATATATATATATATATATATATATATATATATATATATATATATATATATATATATATAGCGTTTCAACGAGGTTCCAACGAGGTGAATATAAACAACGGATACCACACCAGCAAGAAAAATACAGCTACTCCACAAGAGGTCAGAGGTACCCCAGAAATCATAAAAAGCTTATCGATTTTCCTCCTTAAAGCTGTTGTTGCTGAATATTCACTAATTGTTGCATCTTTATTCATTGACGTCTGTTGAATAAAAGGTTGGAGGTTTTGTTATCTGAAATTCGCGCTCTATTTGGCAGTTTTATAAAGTTGGCACCAGGTGCCGTCAGTTACGCAACAAGCGGCGAGTCATTTATCCACACGCGAGCGCGTTTATTTCGCCAGATTTAGTGAAAATGCACCGGCATGCCCGCGACACTGGGCAGCTGTTGCTTGTTGTTTTGCTTGCTCGCTGTTTCGCTGGGGCGAGTGCTTTCTATCGCTGCGACGTCTTAGGGCTACCGGATCCCATTTTTCTGCCACACCTGTCACATCGTATCATTTCGTTTCGGACTGGCCGATAGTCCGATCGCGTCTCAGTGGACATCGACGCCTGAAAGACAGCGCCAAGTCAGCCACATCCTCAGCTGTGACATAACGCAAGCGTCGTCTGCCCACTCCGAGGACATGACTCTCGTACGTACTACGAACTCTCGGTTCGGTCACACACACACCTCTATGGCCTTGCTGTTTTGTTTGTTGTTGACAGTTGTAACCGCGTTGGATAATCTGATCACCTCTGGCCGAGGTACGCCTCTGGTTGCTGCACGCTGAGGTGATCGTTAAAGGACACCGATGCCACTCGATTTTTTTGTCTTCTGCTACTCTTCTGTAACGATCGTGGAGCAGGCGAGACGGCGTCGACCGCAAGATGACGGCACGAACTAAAAGAAAGAAAAGATGTTCGCGTGCCTACTTAACGCTCCTATCGCCGGTGCCGTGAAGTACCGCTATCAAACCTTATCTCTGCCGTTCTTCCAACTTGAAGGAAGTGCCGTGAAGGTGTTTCGTTGCATAGGTGAAATGCCTTAATGGACACGAGTAGCACGTCGTCCACTCCATTGCTATGTGCTTTCGGCAGCAACCTCCCCAGTCGGTCTTGTTTGTTTTTCGATCGTGCATAGGAGTGCCGGCGTAAGACCAGTATTCTGCGTCGGGCCCGAAGTACCAGAGGCGCAAGTCGCCGCGAGCTTCTTCGTGAGTAAAGAAGGCAAAAAGAAAAGGTGGGAAGGAGTGGGCCTCTCAAATTGGGGCCGCATTGTCGGGGCCGCCTTGTTGTCGCATTGGGCGACGGCCAGCGGCAAGTGATTTACACAGCCGCGACACAGTTTGTGAAGCCGCCGGCCGAGACCACCTAGCTTTTCTTCGGATTTTGTTTGTCTCTCGAAGAAATTGACGACTGGGAGCGGCGCACGGAGTTCTGCTGCTGGTATGTGTCGATCGTTAATTTCGGAGGCGACAGACCGCTAAAAAAACCTCTTCGCGACGCGCGCCGTGATCTCGGATCGATAAATTACGACCTGTACTACTACACGACTGTCGCATTGATGAACAGCGTTCATCCATTTCCCATTTTGCATGGACGAAAGGCTTGCGCGCATCGCAGCCTACGAATGCATCGAGGCGATTTGCTTTCTTATCTTTTTGAGCGTCGCGAAGTGTCACCAAGCTAGTGTCGTCTGCTGATCGTCGTCTGGCGCGCCTTGCGTACACCGCCTGCTATATGTCGCCTGCTTGATCATCGTCTCACGTATGCTTTGCGTACATCGCCTGCCGTATAGTCGTCTGGCATTATGAATGTCGTCTGGTATGGCCTGTGTTGCTGACCAAACGAATATCGTCTGCTAGATAAATTGGCAGGACTGCACGCATTTTACTACACGCAGTGGCCGTATTCTTTTGCCCAACCAGCGAACCGACGCGAGCGGAACAGCATTGTATTGTTGTGCGGAGGGAGGTGTTTTGTTTTGACACGTCCTAAAGGTCAGCGCCTTCTCGATCGGCGGGAGGGCTGCCTCAACAGTAAACAAAAGACTTAGCCGTCGTTGTGGTGTTATGGGTCGGGCGGGAATGGGGTGCTGCCCAGCTTGCAGCAGTGGTGTATAGTTGGTTAAAAAGCTTCAGATGTTTACTACGAGAGGCGTCAGCCCGCCGGTTGGGGCAAGAAATTAGAGCAAAAAAAAGCAAGCAAACGGGTCTGCAGGGGCATTAACTTGTTTGCGCTTCGTCGGAGGGCCTTCCTGCAGGTTGCATTACCCCGCTAGAGCTGACTATGCTGCCTGCCAGTCAGCGAGATCTTTGTTCTGTTTTCAAAGAGTTCTTCAAGGATTCCTTTGCTGACACTTTCCTTCCACGACTAACGCCCTTGCGTTGCATGTGGCTGTGGGTATCCGAACGGACATCTGTGAGAGTTTTCATGGAGTGACCATGCGAGCCTGTCTCTTCCTGCGTTGCAGGGCTCTCTTCTCTTCACCGGAAAGCGTTGAGTTGATTTGTGCTGTGCCCCATGCCTGCTGCTGCACCCCTTTGAGTCGGCACGACTGATTTCGTGTTACTCAAGTACCGCTGCCACCTTTCACGTCTCGCTGCGTCGTGTGTTTTCTCGGAGCAAACGTCATCCGGATAAGAACTGAGGTTAGCAGCGAGACCGCAGGCAAGGAACGCAGTTAGCACGGTGCCAGTTTAGATTTGAGGCACCTCGAAAATGCAGACCTCAAAGTGACACCTCGACCACGAAAGAGTGGGCGCTCTCAGAGGCTAAGCTAAGACCTTGCTGGTGGCATCCGCCACTTCCTAGTGTGTGCTCACACTGAATCTTGGCGCCTCACTGCTTGTCCTCGGGGCTGCTTTGATTGTCCGGACACTTCCCGACTTCTGTTTCAATTTTGAAATCTTTTTGTCGCCCATCCCCGAGGAGGGCACGTTTTGCACCCTCGACGCTTCGTACAGGAAGCAATGGACGGGGAGAGCGTCGTATTTTTAGACGGGTGTGGAGGCTTGATTTTGAAGCTAACTTGGCAGACCCTGATGGTTCTGACGTATCGGAAGGTCTGCTTCGTCGTTCACCCGGAGCAAGAAGTGTAAACACGTCTGTCTTGGTCCTTGGTGGGTCAGTGGGGTTTCTTCATCGCGTCTGGGGTCAGATGTGTTGGGCTACAAGAACAGAGCAGGTTGTTACATAACAATCTGATTGAAGTGGTTGAACTATTTGTGAGTTGGCTAACCTCAGAACCAATGCCAATGTTGCTTTGGCATTCCGTTTCTCTACTGTGTCTCCTAAAACCTTTACTGCCAGCTGTGGTTTTTCCACACCCTCCCTATCTGGGCCTCCAATAAGGCAGACGTTACACTTTTGACACCACAGTGAACGGCTACCAGGGACCTTTGGAATGGCCTTTGCAGTTGTAGCACTGAAGTAGCCTTACAAGCTCACAGAGAGAAATATGCGATCTGCTGACTGAAACATTGCGCTTGTGCATCTATTGGCCTCATTGTAGCAAGGCAGTGCGTACAATACTTCATTCTGTCGTCATATGGGGATTACTATGGTGACACCAGCTGTAGCGACGCTGCAACTCGTCGGCCAGGGTCAAGGCTTAGACTCCCAACCTGGGGGATTGCATTTCAATAGGGCAAATTTCAGAAGGGGTTTATGCACTTTAAGTACTTGTTAACAATAGAAGAGTTCCTAGGTAGTCATTACCAGTCTGGATTCCCCGACCACTTCATGCTTCATAATAGTATTACAGTTTTGTCACACATAAACTTGAAAATGTTGTTGTAGACTTCAACAGGAGGCACTTCCAACTTATCACACTTCCCTAAGGCTGTGGGCTGTGTTATTATTCTTCGTGCCTAAATTGTTAGTCTTCGTGGGCTTCTTCCATCTTGTTTCTAGACGTTATCACTTCCATATCCTTCTTTATGAAAAAAAGCAGCCATTATGTTTCTCTCACTGACAGTTTCAATGTTTCTTTTTCACCAACTTCTTTCCCTCTCACTTATAACGAATGTATTGAGGAAAAAAAAGTAATTGCTCTCAAATTATGACAGACATATCCACCATGCGAACCATCTCATAAAACTTAAGTCATGCACTACCATGTGCGCTGTCAAAACTCAAATTATGCTTTATTCTCTGTGCACTGTTCGTGCGAACTTAAGTGCCCTGTCCTCTACCTACTGCCTATCGAAGCTCGGGTCACACTCTCATTCTCAAGGTGCAGTTTTGCAAAACTTGTCGTGCTTTATTCACTACTGTGTGCACTCCATGAAACTTAAGTCGCTCTCTAGAAGTGTGAACCATTGGGCCAGATAGTGTTGACATTTCAAGGATGGTGAGTGAGTAACTACTTATGATTTGCCATGCCAACGAAAGGGATGAAGGGGCAGGTGTTAAAAGGGCACAAAGAATCCTCTGCGAAGACAATGGTCTAAGCCTCAGTTGTTGCGCTTGCGCTCCACACTTCCTGGGCATTGCTCGTGCCTGATAACACTCAACTCCATGTTGAGCATCACTCCTGCCCGTACCTGCGCCCCATACATCAGTGTGGTTAATCATTGGCATTTATTCACTCATTGTCCTAGAAAGTTGAGTCATGCTCTTCCAGTATGTCCGGTCATATTTCGTTTTAACCCACCATGGTAGCTTAGTGACTATAGTGTTGGCTTGTGAGGCTCGAGATTGCGGGATGGCAACCAAGCCACGGCAGCTGCATTTCTATGCGCACAAAAAGCGAGAAACGTCTGTGTACATAGATTTAAGTGCACGTTGGAGGACCCCAAGCAGTCGAAATTACCCCAGAGCCCTCTACTGGAAGGTGTACCTTATAATCGTATTGTGGTTTTCGCATGTAAAACACCCTCAATTGTTGTGGTAATATTAAAGGGACATGAAAGGAAAAAGGTGCTTTTTTTTGGTTAAATTGATGACTGAATTCCTGAGAACATTCGAAACATCACAGCTCCACCAGCACTTTCACATAGAAAATTAGGTAAATGCACAACAAGGCTGCACCACCAGCGGAATTTTCTGCCAACTTAGTACAGGACATAGCCAAGTCTCAAAAAAAAAAAGGAAGTCTCAATCTAAGAAATCTATGTCAAAATAACTTGGATAGGCTAGCAGTTTGAATAGTTTCAAAGGCGTGCTGTCCACTGGAGTAGGATTTTCATTAAAACTAGGCATTTTCTTGGCACATGACAAGCACTACAGTGTTTCTCGAATGGTATTTCAACACTGCACATAGACTTGATGTTCGCCTTTAGTGTCTCTTTAATCGCATGCTGTTCTCAATTCCCATCACCTGTTCACGTCGTGCAGGTGCAGGAGACAGCCGGCCCGTGTACTGGGGCATCCAGCTGGACCAGGATCTTCTGGAGACTATAGTGTCCATCTACCCAGAGTGGTTCAGGGACTACAACCTCGGCATCATGGCCGAGCAGCAGCAGTCTCCCGCGACGTCCTCGTCCTCGGGCGGCACCGGCGACGGGAATGCCCCTTCGCCCCCCGCCCGCGTGGACGAGGCCTCCTTGCAGCAGGCCATGGACCGGAACAAGGAGTGTAAGTGGTGCCTCCTCGTTCTCCTCTTCCGCACGATGAGCGCATTTTTCACGCACCTTTAACGCTAACCACTTGAGTTTCAGCAAATCATTCTACGCTGCACCAAGTGCAGGCCCGAGGAGTTCGGTTAAATTTAGAATGGTTGTGATTCGGGCTTGGTGGTAGGGATGCATCATGCAATACGGTGCAAAAGTGCGACGGTCACAAAAATATGCACAGGAACATTTGTGCTTGCTTTGTAGAATGATAGCCTCGAGTAGAATACAGAGTACTTTGAGAATAATTCACAAATATTGAACATATTCCTGTGCTTTCATTTTGCCCATGCCATTTGTGCACTGTTTTACATGTTACATTAAATGGCAGGAGTGTGTAAATAGTGATGTCTGATCATATCCTTCAGGAGTGGTCAAATCCTTCAGGAACCTCGGGGGTTGACTTGAAACCCCCGAGAGTGTCGCCAAATATCAGCTGCCGAAGTGTCGGAACTACCTGATTTTGCGCAAGTTTATTGATTGAGCAGATTACTGTGTACTGTGTGCTTCCACACTGAAATACCAGCACTAAGTATTAAAATGAACAAAAGGAACAGGAAAAATGAACAGAAGCCCTCTCTCTGTTTTGCTTCTCCACTTTCTGCGCTTGCTTAACATAAAAATGTGGCTTTGAAAGGACACGTTATCTCTCTAAAATGATTTCATGTCTTTTCTAAGCGCAGCTTTTAAAGGAATATACATAGACGGTGGTACCGTGTGAGTTGCATTGTGGGAAGTGGTGTTTGATGCAAAGGTGCTTTTGCCAGATGCCTCCCAAGCATACTCGAACTCTTCAACCTTGAAGGTGGAGCCGTATTAATTGTCGAAGAAGTGACATTTCACTCAAAAGCTGGCTTAGTGCTTCACTTGAGTGCCATTAGAAGTAGCTTGCAAAGATGGTTGCTCCCCCTGGCCAGCATACGGAGAGACAGTGTGAAACAGAAGTGCTTTTGCCAGACATGCCCCCACTCTGCACACACTTGACTGGCCATGCCGATCTGTCGATTCACCATTTTTCTCTCTCCCTCTTTGCCACCCTCTCTCCTGCCCATCCTCGCCCGGCGGTGACCGCAGCGCTGAAAGTGAAGCTCATGCTTCGGCGACCCATCACTCAACTCGTGGAACAAGGCATCATGCCATGTGAGTGCTAGCTCTCCTTTCGTCACCGTGCTCGTTGCCAGCCTCAACCCGCCGCCCGAGCAGACGACGGGGCAGCGGCGAACTTGGCAGAGATTAACGCCGCGCTGCTGCCTCCGTTGTCTGCTCCTGTGCCCGACCAGCTCCGTGCCAGTGGCAGCTGTGCCGGCAGCGGCAGCCGCCGACGGCTGGTGCGGCTTTTTTTTCCACGGGGATTTTTGCGTAATGCCGGCAGCTCATTTTTCTTTCCGCTGGCCGCCCACGTTACGATGTCGTTTTGTTAACGGGTGGTTTTTGGGAGGGGGGCACCACCCCCCTCATTTGCATAGCAACACAGTCAAGTGCCCTGGGAATTAGCGCAGGAAACGAGTCCGAGGCACTCTTGCGGATCGGGCGGCTCTTAAAGTGCAGGACGTCATCGGTACGTTTGCAGCTGCCAGAGACCAAGTCTACTTGACTAGCCGCCAGGGTCCCTCCTGGCGTGACTCGACCACCTAACGGGTCATCTTGCATGCGTAATTAGGGACCCTGTTTGTTCGTTTGTTTGTTTCTGTGTTTTTGGAGTGACTCAACACGCCCGCGCGACATTTTGCATGTGTATAATTAGGTTCCCTTTTATTTAAGTGCTTCTTGTTCAGTGTTTCTTTCTTTTTCTTTTTTTGCTTGTTTTAATGTGACAGTCGCTGTTACTATGCATGTGATCTTGCCGGCGTCTCATTCTTTTGGCCTGGGTAATGCAGGTTTGACCGTTCTCCGCATCCCCAGCCCTTTAGGTAGCGGCTTAATTTAGACATCAATGGCCGCTTTCTTTCCAGGGAATTCAGGACTGCTTAGCTCATGCAGTTGGTTGAAAAAACGGGCTTGATGCTTTCGGAGTTGTACTGACTGCACAAATTGTGTGCGTTGGTTTTACAATTGTTACTACATTAGACAACTTTAAGAAGTGCTTTGCTGTGCAAGAAATGCAGGGCAATTTTATCTCGGGGGCAATTTTGGCCACTGTGGCATCCTGAACGGTACTATGCTAAAGAGGTCAGTGATTCTCTATGGAGCGCTTTAGCACCACATCATAAAACTAAACAAGAGGCAAAGTGGGCTGGATTGTGTCGTGTAAGTGGTAACCATGGAAGGAGATTGATGCAGGTTATGAGAAAAAGTAAGAAGCAGCTTTAAAATTCACTCAAGAAGGCTGCACCCAGCACATAAACACCCTCTGCGGGCATTCAGTTTCGACTTTTTTGAATAAGGTATGAAGAACAGCCTTTGTAATTGCACTCAATCGCATTTCACTCTTACTTCTATATTTTTCTATCACCCATTGGCCTTGCAAGTTGGGCAAGTCGGTTGGTTAGTCGGTTGGTGTGGTGGTCCGTCTTTACTGTGTACCATTTGTCAGTCATCATTCAACTAACCTGAAACAAGGCATTGTTTTAGAGGTGACAGAGGTGATGTTACAGTGGTCGTGAATTTCAAGGTACTTGGTTGACAAATGTGCTGTTTTTGTATTAACTTTGCCACTTTTGCGTTCGGGCATCTCAAAAACTGCATACCATGCGAGTTATTTTACAGTGGGGTGCTCAGATGCCCTATGCGAAGGTGTTGTGAACATTAGCACATTGCCACACTTGAGTTACACAATATATTCATTTTCTCTTATGCTGCTTTCCTTCATAGTTATTTGATGTCCGTGGTATGAATTGAGGAATTTTTGTGCTGTTACCATGACAATATTTCGTATAAACACAGTACTTCATTATAATGAATCCCCATTCAACGCACAGATATACTTGATATTCAGTGGACGCTGGTGCCAGTAAGAAGCGCCTTGCGTTTACTTTGTCATGTTCAGTAGTTTGTCAGGACCACATTCATTATATGTTGGCAAGTATCAGTACCGCTTATGTACCGTCTGTGACGGCGCCGCTTATGTAAGAGTGCTACATTTCGCAGTTGATGTGAAGAAGTTGTACGCATGCACTTTATGTGAAATGAGGGGTTCTCATGTACGTAGTGCCATTTTGGGTGCTACATACGTGGTACTATAAAACTAGCTACAACTATAGTCCTGCTGTATTGTGCGCGTGCAGTTATTGGCGATTAAAACACAGAGTAATCAGCCTGGATGACGGCCAGCAGTTTCTGCGCCACCAGTGGGCGTTGCCAACACCAAGTTAATGCATTCTAATATATGATGAAAGCAAGAGCACATTGCAGTGCATTGTGACTGTAGTGCACATAGAAAATTTATTCACCATTAATGTAAAAAGTACGAGCTACGGTGTGAGCTGATTGCAGCCGAACCTCAATATAATGAATGACTGGTTGTAATGAATTAAATGAGAAATAGTATTGCCATTATTGTGTTGTATTGAATTCGTTATATAATGCGGTTCGGCAGTATGGCATCCGGACTGCCAGTTGTTGCAAGTACTGCATGTTGGCATCGAGAGTATATCGTACACAAAAATCTGCTGTTTCTGAGCTGTCATACTTCATTGTGATCATTTCAACTCTTTCTCTGCACAGCTCTCAAGGCCTCTCCCGCATTCCATGAACAGAGGAAGAACCTCGAAAGGGCCAAGGTCGGTGCTACGAAAAAGAATTTTTTTCGGGGCGATTCTGGGTGGCTTCCGCCTGCTCTGCAATTTCAATCGAACAATGAGTCTCACTGTGCTGCCACTTCCTCTTCTGCTCCCCCCCCCAAACTCTGGCTCTATTTCTGCAGATGGGGGACTACCTCAAGAACAAAATCCAACGGAGGCCAGATCGCCAGGAGCTCATACAGCAACATATTCTTGAAGGTGAGCGCATTGTATACCTAAGCATGCGGGCTTCCTCGCTCACGGTTTTTTTAAGATTTCTCTCCCCTCTCTGTCTCTTCCTGGTCTTTCCCATCCATTTGCTTTGTTTGTATTACCCTTTCTTTGTTTATATTATTTCAACAAGTTCCTGAATGTGTGAGGTCTGGAAATGCTTCCTTGCTCTCTACGTTCTGAAACTCTCGCTTTGATTCCTGTTCTTTTTTTCTCTCTTCTTCTCTGGAATGCTTCTTTTATGTTATTCCTTTCTGCACATTCTTCCCCTATTTCTGTGTATTTCTTTGTTTTTCTGATTGACTTTAGGTTCTTGTTTTCTTCGTGCATTTTTTCTTTGATTGTAGTTTCTCTGTATTTCGGCCACTCGGCAAAATTCCGCTCTGGACGCTTGCCAGGCAGCGTTTGTGTTTGGTGGTTCTAGCCGTAGGGTGCCGACGAGCACAAAGGTATCATTGAGATTTTAAGGAGATTCCCGACCACTTTCCACAGGGAATACAAAGCCTGGCTTGTTTGTTGTACCCACCTTCATTACCCTTTTCCGGTGCCTCGCTTGCTCTTCTTTATTTCTATGTTTGTTTGGTTGGTTTGTTAGTTTTTTTTTCTTGTACTTTTCTTGCAACTTTATTTCAATTCATTGCTTCCAACCATTGCGCACACCGCGCGTGTGTGTGGAGCTGTTCATTTTTCGGGTTTATTTCTCAAGGTGGTCAGTGGGGACGAATTGGGTTTTATGTTAAACAATTTTGAAATCCGGGGTTTTTGGGGGTTAGAGTTACATGTTAAAATTTGAAAACGACAGCCATATAGCGCCCTCATTGCCACAAGCAGCCTGTAAAAAGAAACCTTGCATCACTGGAGTTCATTCAAACCAGCAGGATGTCACTCAGTTGTCCTGAGGTCGGGTAGCTACGGCGCATGTGCACTACAAACTCCATGGAGCATAAGAAACAGGTTGGCACTGGTGTACTGGAGCTGCAGAAGGAAATCGAATTTATGTAACATAATTTTCCTGAAACATGTTCGGAGTTGTCAGAAATGGGCAAAATCAGGTCTTATTTGAAAACAAACCACCCTGCGCATATATCATCGATCCAAAGTGCACTCCGTGGCGGCCTAGCATTAATGGCTGCACACTGCCCTAAGAACTGGCGTGTGGATATAATTAGTGGGGGCAAAATGCAAGAAACAGCCATGCACTTTATTTTTTGTGTACGTTAAAGGGAAAGTGAAAATGACATTCCTCATAATAGTAAATGACCTTTTCACAATACCAGCAACACCACACGATCGATCGACAGGGAGGCGCTTGGTGAGTTGGAAAATGGGCAAAGAAAAATACAGGTGGTAATAACACTTCGAGGTTCATGCACTAATATGCATGGTGTGATTGGTATTTTTTTCCACCGTCTGCGGAGGCCTACGTCGTTATCCATTGATTAAAAATATATACATTATGACCTAAGAAAGCTAAAGACTTAACAGAGCATGTTTCAGAAAATTTGATTGACCCAGTCTGTCAACAATACAAAAGAAAAGAAGGAATAGAAATTGTGATGTCACGAGTGCCAAGTTTCGGCATGAAATTCAAAAATGAAATGGGAGCCTTCGTTTTTCCTTCTAATATTGAACATAATATGGGGAAATTATGACAGCACTGTTCCCAAAATATAATTTGAGTCTAAATCACTTCACTGTTTCACCTTGTTACATGTTTAATGGCCAACAGGCGGCCTAAATTAATCCGAAGTCCCCCACAAAGGCATGCCCTGTAGTTGGATGAGTGTCTTAGCATGGCAGAATTTCTGGAGAGTCAGTTTAAACCGGGCTGATATTTTTCTGAGGGCCACTATGATGGTACCTACAGTCATATCAGATGCGGATTGAATTGAGGCCCACCATTGAGGAACCACCTGCGTAAGCCTGGCATCTCCTTGCCGTTGCAGACACTACGGTGGACCCGAGCCTTCAGGATAAGCAGCGGCAGTTGAAGAAGGCACGGCTAGCCGACGGCCTCAATGACCGGCTCTCTCACCGGCCCGGACCGCTGGAGTTGGTCAAGGGCAACATCCTGCAGACAGATGCGACGTTCGCGCAAGCCATCAAAGGTGAGTCGACCTTCTGGTAGTGAATACCACTGAAGGAATATTAGTGAATATTGAAGTGATCAGTGAAGTCAAGCAGGCAGTGGGATAACACAATCCTTAGTACTGATGGAAGGGTTGGATCACCTTTTCACATAGTATTCAAGTTTATCAAAACAGAGGTCGTCATCAGCACGACCGTCTTATCACTTTCACTGTATCATCATGGCCCTGTTTCACGGCTGCCTAAAGCATGGGAAGCAAGTAATGATCGAAAGAAGACTAAGGAATTTCTTGTTTCCGTCTCTTGTTGCAAAAGTTCTCACTAGGCAAGTTTCCTTCATAAAAGCTGTGTTTCATGAGCTGTCTTGCATGCAGTGACAATCTTTCAGCACTTGCACGCACCTAGCCATTGCATGGTCATGTGATCGGGCTGCTGCATTTTAGTGCAGTCAAAATTCAAGATGTCCCATGTGTGTTGGTGTGCATGTACCCAAGTGATTAAAATTAATCTCGAGCCCACACTACGGTGTTCCTCGTAATCTTATTGTGTTCCTGCCACGTAAGAACCAAGAATTTAATTTCAATTCAAAATCACATCAGCAAGTCTTAGCTTAACCACACAGTCTTAAAAGCAGCACTATTTCAGCAGTCTCCTGGTGACACCGGCAGAACCTCTTGGAAGAGCACCGCCAGCACATTTAGCAAGCAACCAACACTGAAGGAAATTTAAGAAAACCTTTCAGAAGCATGTTAGCGTTGGTTGGCACGGAGTCCCCAATGCCACGCTTTAAGGGGAATCGGAAAGGCCTTGCATTGCTGTGTATGCATTCGAGAGACGTCTTGCTTCCTTTTTGGAAGAGTGACAGCTGTCATTCCCTGAGCTGTAGCTGCCTCTCTCTCGCCCATTACTATCGCTTCTGCATCCGCCGTTCTAAAATTAGGCACCGCCACATCTGTGTGTGTTTGGAGTGCCGCATCGCCTGTCACCAGATGAAACGAAACTACTGCAAGGTGCTTTAGATACGCACCGCCCGTTCCCCATCACTTGGAGCAATTTCAACTTTGTCCCGCTTACCTCGTCATTGTGATACACTTGGGGCCTCTTTCGTGTTTTTGCTTTTCTTGCTGTTCACCGATGTCGGGTTTAAAAAAAGCGATGTGAGACTTGAGAAAATATCCCCCCCCAATCGGTCGTCCTTCGCAGGAATGATTTACCCGAGGGTATTTTGGTGAACTTTTCGGACTTATGTTGCGACTAGCTTAGCCTTGCAAAACACGATAAGTTGCTGCACCTCTTTTGCATGCACTGTTGGTTGCTGTACAAATTTCGGTTTACCATTGTAACTATGATTAACAGGGTCGATATGGTTACCATATTCACAGGATTGTAAGTCGACCAATTGAAATGTGAAATCGAAAGTTGAGGCATCAACTTACAGTCGAAAAATGTAGTGCCAGTCAATTCTTTTTCATTTCTTTTACTCGTGATCCTGGGGGGTTGGGGGGGGGGGGGGGGGCTTACCTTCGAGTCAACTTACAATCACTGAGATGTGGTACTCACACATAGAACTGGGCGCTCTATACGCAACCTAGCTTGAAAGTTCAGCTTTAAATGGTTGCTCTCTAAGTTACTGCCATTGACGGCAACCTTCATATTAGCATGTGCTCTGTGATGTCGTGAAATGAGAAGACATTGCTGTGTCGTTGGTGGTTGGCATTACCTTTCTGTCTGTCATTTTACTATTCGACAGAGGGCCAGATTCCATTCCGACGGACGTGTGAAGGCGAGAGCCGGAAGCACCCGCCGCCCCCGCATTTCCTCATCGATGAGGACAGCAATGGAAGTGACCTGCTCGTGCCTTCGCCTGGCCAGGACTCTAATGACCAGTCACAGAGCAGGTCAGATACTTCTCATTCACCTAATGTTTACAATGCACTTACACGTTATCGTAAGGATGTTGACTAGATTGAACATTTCTTCTATGACAGTCTCAAATTTGAGAGTGAAGACTTAGAAAATTTGCAATATAGGTCAAGTTCTTCTTACTTTAACTCACACAGCAAGTGCCCAACAAAGTTCGCGAAACAACTGAGAACAAAGCCGAACGATTTGTGGTGGCAAACTGATGGAGCATTGCCACATAGCACTGGATACGCATTCTTTGCATGCTGCAACTTTTCTTGGAATCTTGTTTAAGCTTTGTAAATAGGTTTCTATCTAATGTTTTTTACAAGACCTATGATGACGGGGCAACTTTTTAAAAAGCTTGATGGCTTTGACACGCAGTTTGCCATCGATAGACCTGTCGGAGTCGTCATCTTCATCCGGGACGTTACACGAGGGCTCGCCGAGCTCGGTCTCAGCGGGCAGCCCGCGGGCATCTCCCCCTGTGGTGCCGGTCACAACGCAGCAGGCACCCGTGGTCCAGGTGGCAGCCGTCGTTCCAACGACGACATCCTCACTCTGTGCTTCACATCAGGTGAGGCGTTGTGCGGGTCTGTGTAGTGCCTGAGCTCGCAATTTCGAAATAAAACCATTTGCTAACTGCTTGCCTTTTAGTTGTGCCACCAAAGTTGCACAGAATGGCCGTCTATTCCAATGTAGTGTCATACAGAGCGATTAAGTTAGACCTCAGTATTATGAATGCGGATATGATGAACTTGCAGTTGTAACGAATTTACCGAAAATTGTATTACTGTTAAAACAGTCTTACGAACATACATTTGTAGCGAATTAACGGATATAACCAAGCTATTTTCATGTCACATTGGATTCATTATAACGCGGCTTGACTGTATTGTCATAGTAGTGTGTGCAACAAAGAAAATGAAACGAAAGACGTGTGAAAGAGAGGTTGTTTCAACAACAAGTGTGCGTACAAATGGACCTTGAAAGGCCAAAACGTATTCACAAGCATCCCTTTGTGGCTTACGCACATCAACAGTATTGTGAAACACAGGTATGGATCTTCATTGGCAAATGAAAATCATGTGAAGTGCGGGCTCAAGATTGCACAAGCTGAAGTATCGCTTCACTCACCCATGATGCGAGGAGCTGTTTGATATTGCTGTGTCTAGGGGGCATTACGTGTATGTTCCATGCACACAGGTCAGAATAAAAGCAGGGCGCTTCCTCTTCCTCGCTTAAAATTCAAAACGTGGTATTTTGGATTGCGTCTTGTCATTCTGTGCACAGCAGTGAGCGTAGAGCATTATACAGCATGATCCACTCGCGTTTGAGCTTATTCAAGTATGCATATACATACATAACATTGGTGTGCATACGAAGGTCCCTAAGTAATAGTGCTGAAAGGAGGGACCTTTGAATGGAATAGGAACGCATCTAAATAAAAAAAGGGACGCATTAGATTCAGTAATGTGTTTCTTGTTTTTCAGCCATGTTGTAGTACATGTGCATTACATGCCTTATTTATTGCATCCTTCATTATATCCAAGAGCTCAATAAACCTGTGTATGTTAGAAGTACAGTTATCTTTGCACAAATCACAATAACACAGGCTTGCATTTCTTTTCCTCTGTTATTTCAGCTTCAACAGCAAGCTGTAGCTCCACTAACACCCCAGCCGTCACCGCTACAGTCATTCTTGAGCACCGGAGCCACAGTAGTGACACCGTCGACGACAGTGTTCCTCACGGGCACGGCAGTTGCTCCCACACAACCACAGCAGGCAGGTGGCGGCAAGGCGGCTCGCAAGAAGTCGAAGTCAAAGGCGCAGCCGAAGGCGCGCACCATCAAATTCCATGAGTACAAGGTGAGGCAAAAAGCTGTGCTCATTTTGTTTCACTTCATTCAAATACCGTTTATTTGATTCACAGATTCTCAAGTGTCCCAGATTCTAATGTATGCACAATCCTTATCCATGCAAGGTAACGCCGATGCAAGCACTTTTCAGTCTAGAGATCGTAATAATGTAAATGCAGCTTCTGTGCTGGTCTTGCACAAAATAAAAATTATGGTCACAGGTTTATTGAGCAATTATTGTGATGATTAAGCAGTTATTGTTTTCTAGTTACATTCAGAGATTTGAAATTTAATTGTGTCTTCATCTCAGGGATTTCTGATTGCTAAGATATTACTTGATATGGAGGAAGTGCTGGTAACACTGATGATCACTGGTAACTATAGTTGTGCAAACAGCAAGATTTTGGATGCAAAGTGAATTTGATTATTAATATTCGAGTGTAAATCAAATAGAATGTTTTCCAAATAACATTAATATATTTTTCAAATAATTGCATGTTAAATTACAGAGAATTGTTCTGCTAAACATGGGAAAAGGTCTTAACAACAATGTTGCTCTTAGTCCCACAGTGTTGTTTCTAGAAAAAAGAGCAGTCGATTCCTAAAGAACCTCACTACACAACTACACTGCAGTATGCAAGTGTTGGCTTCACCACAGCACACAAGTGTTAACTTCGCTGCAGTGTGAAAGTGTTAACTTTGCACACAAAGGCTGTATTCACCGCAGTACACAAGTATTATACCACCGCGGCACGCAAATGTTAACTTCAATGCAGTGTTCAAGTGTTAGCTTCGCCACCGCACACAAATGTTTTCACTGCACTATGCAAGTGTTAACTTCGTACACAAAGGCTAACTTCACCGTAGTACACATGTGTTATTTCACCGCGGCACACAAACGTCAGCTTCGCTGCAATACACCAGTGCTGTGCAATGAAGCATACTGCTAGGAGGAAAGGGCCACTTATCATGAGACATGGCCAGTTTTGCCCCTTAATTGCAAACTCCTGAATGCTGAAAGGTGGATTGTGAATTGAACCAAATATGAGGTTCTGTTCGAAAAATATTCAAAAGAAAAGTTAGAATAGTCACACACCTGTGCTAATTACCCTGATTGGGGCGATAACAAATGGACACCCAGCATGTGTGCAAAGCTTATGATATGTCGGGCTAAAGCACTCTATCTTTGCGGCATGTCTTAAAAATTGCCTATGCCTGTACCTTGCGGCTAAAACTAGGGGTGCACGAATATTGGAAGCTTCAAATAGTTTTCAAGCAGCACTAGGATTCGATTCGCAGCTAACTTTTACTATTAGAACTATTCGAAGTTTGCAGTTAAGGGGCAAAATGTGCTATGTCTGGTGACAAGTGGCCCATTGTTGCATGTTGTATGCCTTGCCGCCCAACACATAGAAGCTAACAGTTGTGTACTGCAGCAAAGTGTACTTGTGCATCTACGCAGTTCTCTGTCTGGCTCCTCCTTAGGACATGACTGTTCCTTTTCCAGGGATGACATTGTGGGAGTACACTAGTTGCACAATAAAGTTTTGTTTCCTCCCATGTTTAGCAGTGCATGCATCTGTAATTTAACATGGTATTATTGAAAAAAAAAATTATTCAAATTGGCTTCACACTCGCAATTTTACTAGTTACACAGCTCTAGCCAAAACTTACCTGTTTTAATTTTTTTTCATCGGAATTCTTATTGTCCCTTAGTTATCTCTACCACAGATCAATTAACTATACAATGAACATTTAGGGGACGCCTGTATCATCATTTCCGAACAGCATACCAGTTACATCCAACAAGCACCATGTGGACAGAGTTGTTCTGGAGCTGTGGTATCCCTCATAGCCCAGGGCACATCTTTAGTGTGTTAAAAAAAAAAGGTCTGTCATTTTCCAGTTCAAAATCAAACCACTCCTTTTGAAAGAGCATTCACTTGGACTTTTGTCCAGAGCTGCAGGCATCACTTGCACTAGTTACCTATGCTCATCCATGTTTATCAGTGTTTATTAATGTTCAGAGAACATTTGAGCTCTTTTAGGTGACTATGACATTTTTTTCAAACCAAGCTTGTCCATACGTATTGCTCGATTTTGTAGGAGCTGCTGGAAGAATGACGTTACACTAGACGTCACACTAGATAAACATGACCTTAGGCGGTGTGGTGTTGGCTACCCCCTTGACTTGTCTTTTGGACATGCACTAAGGGGTAGAAAAAATGTTAGAGGCATAAATGATAAAAAAAAAATAGTGATATCAGTTTTAAACACAGTTCATGGATACATTGTGAGGAAAAAGAACCACAGACTTCCATTACTAGGCTGCAAAACATGCATGTTTCTGTGACAATCGCAGCACTCACCAACACTGTTTTTGGTTTGGCACATAAACTCTAGGTATAATTCTGCAGTTGCCAGAAGCTCAATGGCCACAGCAGCTGCTCAGCTGCTAACCGAAAGGTGGTGGGTTTGATTCCCTGTTACAGAAGCTGCCTTTCAATATGGGTATGCTGGTGTACCACACCTCACGCACTTGTCGCAAAAATTCTCCTTCTGGTCAAAGACATGCCTGGTACCCTAAACGTCGGTGCTTCTTATATACTGCAGTTCAGTTTTGATAACATGAATCTGTTTGATGTCACGCTGTCGTCGTGAGTTCCGGCTCAACGTAGCCAAATATTTTCCTTCTGGAACCCCTCTTGTCATCATGGTTTAATTCCTTTGCTCTGAAAAACTTGTTCTCACTTTCACTGCTCACTATGGTCTGTACTAGCATCTACCAGAGCATAGAAAAATACCAAAGTCAAAGCCACTTCATCCTTCTCAGTGGCTCACAGAATTCCGTTACTCTTGAAATCAAGCAGATAGTGGGATAACACAATCTCGAGCACTGAGAGAAGGCTTGAGTAGTCCTTTTGTACTACCACAGTGTTCGTGTTGGCCAAAGACAAACTGTTAGGATGTTCGCATTATCGGTTCCACTGCATCTGGTACAGTAACCGAGTTGAGCTTGTTCTTGGCCGTTTTTTCTGTAAAGTAGAGCTGTGCAAATAGTAAAATTTTGAGCACAAATCAAATTCGAATAACAATGTTTGAGTGCGAATCGAACTGTAAATTTTTCAAATAATATTCGAATATCTTTTGGCACAATGCCATGTTCAAACACAATAAAGTGTACTGCTAAACATGGGCAAACAAAAAATATTTAATGCGCAACTAGTGTACTCCCACAATGTCGTCATTAGAAAAGGAGCAGTCAAGTCCTAAAGACAATCCAACAGAGAGCTGTGCATATGCATGAACTAACCTTGTCCTAGCACAGGAGTGTTAACATTTGCTGCAGCACATGAGTTTTAGCTTTGCTACCGTACACCAGTTTTAGCTTTGCCGCATTGAGCAAGTGTTAGCTTTGCCACTGTACACATGTTAGCTTTCCTGCAGTACACGAACGTTAGCTTCACCACGAGTGTGCATGTGTTAGCTTTGCTGCAGTATGCAAGTTCGGTGTTTACCAGTGTTAGCTTCACCGCATTGCACGCAAAAGTTAGCTTTGCTGCAGTACGTGAGTTTTATGCAGCGAAGCATACTACACGTGGAAGTGGGACACTTGTCATGAAACGTAGCATATTTTACTCCCGAATTAAAAACTTTGAATAGTTTGAATAGTTAGAGTCAACTGCGAATCAAATTGAATAGCAAGCATTATTAGAAAATTATTCAAAATATCAAATATTTGCACGCCCGTACCTAAAGGTGTAGACAGGCCAAACTCGTCCATGCCAAGGAAGGGGTTAGGGCTCCTCTATATAATAGCCTTTCCAAATTCTCAAAGATAACAAAGGACCACAGAAGAGACGAGCCATTTTACGTGCCTGGAGAGGGAAGGCCATTAACGTATCATCTCAGTTCTTAAATCTCAATCTAGCGCAGTGAAAACATGTTTTTTTCCCTGCAAGTGCTTGCCAAGAAAACAGCTCGTCAGATGCGCACGAGAAACCCAGTGAAAACCATAGTCGAGGTCGTCGAGTTGTCGAGGCGCGGTGGTGTTGCTGGGAGGTGCGGAGGGATGAACACAGTCCGTCACACACGTGTGCTTCTCGTGGCTTTCCTCTCGCTTTGTGGAGCCACCTCTGTCGTCGCTTATTTTCGTCTTGTTTTTCCCGACTTGCTGATGCTCTCTCACGCCTCCGTTCTACGTACGAATCCACCCAATCTTGTGTTTCGATTTGTGTTCATTTCTCCTGTTGGGTTTGTGCATCGTCGTGCGGCAGCAATTCTCGTGTTGCTCGCACCGGCATTGTCTTGCATGATTTGACGACGCACACACGTGCGTTTGTCTCCGTAACTGCTGGAGAGCCTGAGCGTTCGAAAAAAGAAACGGAAAAGGGAGGAGCTTCTTTGCGGAGAGGAAGGGGGCCGTCGTTGGGGTTTATTTCGAGAGTCCAGCCCGCTGCTGCGACGGGTGGCGGGGCTTCTTCATTTTCTCACCGGTAGGATCTGCCGTCCCACGTGTGGAGTGAATGGGAGGTGCGTCACTGGAGTGGCAGTGTGTGGCTGTAATGATGCTTACCGCTCAGCGACGCAACTTCATATTTTTGGAATGACAGAGCGCGAACTGACTGGAAGAGCCTATGTGGGCAGCATTTTAGGAGTCAAAAGTTTTTGGCGCAGTCTTTAAAGTTTGCTCTCATGACTTCAGCTAGCCCGACCGCTGCATTACGAAGTGTCGTTTACTATGTATGTATTTAACCACAAATGATCATGGGCATACACATCTACTGCAAGCACTTCATGTCAACAACGATTTGCTCCCTTTGTCTCCTTAGTTGTTGTCTGAAAGCTACAAACAGAACTGTGCAGTCACCAGTTCTGTGGTCTTGCCAAGACTGCTTTAGTGGTAATAAATTGTCAACCACCTGGCAATACAAATAATATAGCAATTTGGAAACTTGCCATTATAATATGCTTCTCACTCATGACAAATTCAGACAGACCAAAAGCTCATTGCAGTTCACCTTTAATGTTTACCACGTGTTTTGATTTGCTTAGGTTAAGCTATTCTTCAGACAACACTCCTGTGGGGTAAAACTTCGCCATTCGAGGTTTTATAATGTGGCTGCATAATGTCTTCTCTCCTGAATTCGCCGTTGTCTTGGAACCCTAGATGGCAAACTGTGTTTACTAGTCTATGCCTGTTTCCTCATCTCAGTGGAAATAGCAAGCGTCACTGCCAAGTGTATAATGATGCAAAGCCAACTTGAAAGATACAATCCCTGGTCAAAATACAGCTGCTAATGAGGCAGCTGTAATTGCAGCATAAATTGTTTTTAACTGCCCACCAAAACGCATTCATAATGGCGTGTATATATATAACGTCCCTGGTGCTCACATCGTCTGCCGTGGACAGCAGAAGTACTCATTGCCGTCCTCTCCACTCCGCTTGCCTGACTGTAACTTCTAGCCCTGCGCTCCAGCCGGTTTTCTTGTTGCTCCTTGATTACACTTCCGACTGTCTGCAGCTTCACTTGCCATCGCTGCCAGCATTCTGTGTCATTAGCTACTTCGAATGTTGTGCACTTTTGGTTTGTTTACGGTCGCCCGTGCTGCGGCAGCGTCTGTTCAAGTGCCAAGGGGCGGACGATACTCGCGCGCCAATCATTGTTCCACTGTGGTTGCCGTTGTCTCGCTGGCCAGTTATCCTTTTGCAAGGGGCTAGGATACTTCCACTTGGAGAATGTTTTGTTTCATTCAACAGTTTCTTATTGCACTTTCGCAACGTTGCAGCCTTGCAATGTAAAGCTCTGTATTATAACTATGTAACGGAATGTTTACCAGTCTGGGCACCGTATTCTGATGGCTGAGCTTGAAGAATGTAATGTGAAAGGGGGGATATCACCTTCCAAGTGTGTAATGTCTTGAAATCAACTATGAAGCTGCAGTCTGCTCATGACGTTCGAGTGCTGATGAAGCACCAGTAATTAGCCATAAATGTCTTTAATTGGCAGCCCAAATAAGCGCTCACACCATATATGATAACAATAGTGACAGTTGCGTCGTCTGGCCGAGTTAGCAGGCGACGGTGTCTACTTCTGCTTCTTTGCCCACGCAAAACAAGCATCATTGTTGCCAAGCACAGTCCGTGGGCTTATGAAGCATGAGCAATTCGGATGTAAATGTGTTTAATTAGCTGCCAAAGTAACCCCGTTCACATATTAGAATGGCACCCACAACGGTGTCGTCTGCTGACAGTGGCAGAAGTGCATTTTCCGTCTGCTTCACCCTCCACTGCACCCCAGCCACTGTCCTGCCTTCGTGGCTCTCTCCACCGCACTCCTTCATTACGCTTTGGCCGTCTACTGTGGCTTTGGGAGCCGTCGTCACTGGCATTTTGTGTTTGCGCCTTTGCCCGCTTCCCAACGTTCTGCACTTTTCGTTTACGTCTTCGTGGTCTGCTGCCGCCATCGTGGCATCTGTTCCTCTGCCAAGTGGCACAGGCGGCGCTCGCTCGCCGTTCTGTTCCTTCTACTCTCTAGTCAGTGGCTCACTGGGGCTGTCTTTGTCTCGAGCGCTGGCTGGTTGGTCTCTTTTTCATCTCTTCTTTTTGCGCTCAACAGCGAGCAGTGGCAGCGGCGCCCGCCTTCCTTGGCACCTTGCCAGCGTCGTCTGCAATCCTAGCGGTGGCGTGCCTGGCACCAGCCGCGAACCCCCTCCTTTTTTCTTTTCTCGCTCACTTGCGTGCCCTGTCTCGTCGCGTGCCTGAGATTTTCCTTTCTCTCTGCTGTACTTTTCTTTTTCTTAGGCTTTCTTCTCTTGCACTCAACCACACTACCTTACTGTTATCTTCGACCTGTTGTCTGGTGGCCACCTTTCCGTGGTGGTTAAGGTTTAGCATGAAAGTGATGGACGAAAGCAGGGAAACACGGTGGAGTACGCCCCCAAGTGCTATCTTCCAACTGCAACAAGCAGCTAGCTCAGTTCCACATACAGCATTTTGTTTGTGCACAGAACTGTGCTGTACATTGCCCTAGTTAAGTTTGTTGTTTGATTGAGGTGGTGTGAGTACAGTTTAGTTCTGCCTTGCTCTACACCCACCTGTCCCTTCTCTTGTTCTTGCTTGTTGCATCATTAGGTTGGATTGTTGTTTGCGGTGCTTTGTCTTGAGAAATCGAGGGTCATGTTCTGCTATTGTAGGCTTGAGTTCCACAACTATTCTACGGCACATCGTCAATTCTACACTCAGCCTTGTGCTTTTTGTACCGTGTGCTGCAGGCCCATTTGTTATTTATTGTTCACGTTATAGTGCCAGATGGGAAAGGTCATGCCAGGAGTTCCAGCAAAAAACTGGTTGGTTGGCACATGTGATGTACATTATTGATAGTCAGTAGCCACAATATTTTTTGTAATTTTTTTTGTGTTATGTTAGTTCAGTGCAACTAGCAGAAAGTCCTGCTACTAAAACGACTGCCAGTTCACATTGAACTCATTGGGTGTTCATTCTGAGGGTGCAGTTTGTAAAGCAAGAACTTTAATTAATGTATAAATATAGCTCCTGTTTAGGTACTAAATTTACATAAGTAATCATAAAAAGTAACATAAGGACATAAGTAATCTAGAAAGATTACTTATGTATTATACCATAGCCATACTAGTTCTGTCTTGGATGGAATGAGCATTGGCAAAACAGTAAAACGTGTTTTTTTAGTTCCTCCTTCTTTCTACACATAAAATAAACTGACCGAAAAGCAATCATTTTTGTTGATTGGAGTGAATGGTGCTACAAGTTTTGTGTAGCACTTTATCCTTTATTTTGTTTTTGTACCGTTAGACATTCATGTTGTTCTTCTGTGGAGATCTCTATCTGCTATCACCAGAGCCCAGTGCACCCTATTTGCGGCGTTATGCAACAGTTGTACATATTTCATGTTTTATTTGTTTGTTTGTTTGTTTGTTTGTTTGTTTGTTTGTTTGTTTGTTTGTTCATACTGCCGCCCTTTTAGGGCTTTGGTAGGAGCGGGGAACAAAGACTGCAGCAAGAGAAAATGAATATGCAGATAAAAATTTAGTGACAATTTAGCAGTCAGTATGTGAGAAATGCTCTGGCATTATATGAAATTATGTTTTAATTACCTGCAGTCACATTGGCAGCCACCATTAGCGTGTGCTGACATTTTGCTGCTATCAGGACTGGTCTGCACAGTCATTAAACTCCATGCCACGTCACCATATCGGCATGCTTCACAAGACAGCATTTTCTTGCCACTTTCTCTAATAAGATATGTGGGCTGCTGTTGATGCTCAGAGCACAACCAGACATCATAGCGGTGTCATCGTGGAGGAATAATGAGCAAACTTTCTGTCATGACAGAAGTTGGTGTCACTTGCTGTGACACCAGCATTCATCACGTAACACTGTCTTGCAGCAGTACGCACTGTAGTAAGGTGATGCTTATGTGGTGAATGTCGTTATGCATGGATTCAGGGGTATGTCCAGATGTCCTCCTTCGCTTGAAGGTTACTTATTTTCTATTCTATTTCCTACTGGCACTAGTCATGAGCAGGTTGTACATACAAGGTTTAACAGCATAATAGCATGTGGAAGGAATACTATTATCCAATAAAATGCAGGATACTGCAGGTATTCATATTCAGTGTGAATACAGTAGTTACCAGAACAAATAATACAGAAAAGGACTAATAACTACAGTAAGCAGAAAGAAAAATTTTTTTTTAATGCAGATTGCACATAAGCGCACTGCAATGCACTGAAAACAAGTTGTGCATTATTGTGCACAGCACCAGTGTACGACATATGAAAAACTCATGAAGGCCTTTTTCGTTAACTCTTAAACGTGTCATCAGTATTTCACTTGGATGTGAATAAGTTTATCACTATTATTATTGTACTTTTCCTTACATTCATCATCGTCACCATTTCATAGTCGATTTGTGCCTTGAGACAAAAAAAAAGAACCTGTATTTGCACCTGAACCTCTTTCACTTCTGCTTTGTAGGGTCCACCAAGTGCCCAGAAGAACCAGCCGGCCACGTCGACGTCATCCGAGTCGTCGTACGAGCTCCTGCTCCAGCAGCAGCAGCTGTTCCTCCAGTGGCAACTCGAGTGGCAACAGAAGTATCCACAGATTATCCTGCCCGCTGCTCAGGTGAGTTCTTTATTGACGTCTTACCGGAGGGAGTATCGAGATTTAAGAGTCCATTAGTCACACTTCATTGCAGCGTTGAGATTGGGAAACCTGCAACGTGCCATGTAATGCGTAGAGGAAGTGGCACACCTGTAAACAAAACTGAAGTTGTTGGGCCGTCAGGATGTTAGGTGCACCTTGTATATGAAAATCTTCTGTTGATATCTGCAACTTCCAAGAGCTAACTTTGCCTGAGATTCTAAAATGCTCCATTTGTGTATGCAGTATGCTAATGGTCTCTGACTAGCATTTTGTTTCCACCCAGCTACGCTTGTCTGTACCATCTGTAAACATTTTCTCCCTCTGTACTCTATCACGAATGTGTGCACCCATTGCTAAAAGTGCTGCCAGTATCCATGCAACGAACCAACTGTGAGCAGAAGCTTCATCACATTAGCCTCACCATACATTGAAATAATTTAAGTATCTCAGTTCTATAGCAAAAGCACCCTCTCAATGTCTACGATAGCCGAAAAACCCAAGTGATTTCTCGGTTCACACGTTCGGGCTTCGTTGATACAAGCGCTCAAGGTGCCTCAAAACCGTTTCATGAAAACTAACCTTGCACCAGTTACTGTATTTTCGTTCTATTTTTGCTTCCTCTCCTACCCTTTCCTCTGTATCTTCTTTTTCTTCTTTTCCTTTCTAAAATGCTTCTACTCGCTCAAGCATGCTGGGAAATTAACCTCTTTAAACTCCAAGGCCTCAGAGCTTCACAGCCTCGTGCACGGGCCTAAGCGAAGCCGACAGTCTTAAGACAAAGGGGCCCATTTCATTGTGCACCGCTCTCGCCTTCTCCTCTGTCTTGCTGCCTTGGTGTGACCAGTTGTAAGAAGGAGAGAGGGCACGGAGGGAGTGTCAACGTAGCTCTGCTCGACAGTTCGGGCATCATTCCAAGTGGCCAGGGAGGGGGTTGTCTTTAAATGAGTCCTTCGCCCCCTCGGCATTTTGACACGGTCCTCTGCAGAGTCCCAGGGTCACGGGGTCAGAATGGCATTCATGCTCCGAAAATTGGACCGCACATGTCTCACCCTGTCAATCTCACTTCTTCTTCCTCTTCTTGTCACACTCTTGCATCTTTCACATCAGTCCTGAAACATTTTGGGTGTGCTTTTTTTTTCTGCGGTTGTGCTTATTTTTTCTGAAATAGAGAGAAGGGGTGGAAGGGGGGGTCATTAATGCCTCTTTATCGTCATCCATCACTGCACAACTGAATTGAGCCCTGTGCTCTTAATTTTTCTAGGTGCATTTTCGCTGCCTGCTTGTTTATGTATTTATTTTATTTATTTATTTGATAAAACTGCGGTTGAGTATGGCCCAGGCGGAAGGTGAATTACAACAAAATGGCCAGTGTCTGGCCAAGCGTACACTTTGAACCCACGCACACTTCGTTGTCGGTTCTTAGCGTCCTTCTGACAGCCATCCCTATGATACAAATTCAATGGTACCTTGGTACAATCTCACTTCTTTGCAATTTACATCTACATACAAAATGCTGTCATTGCTCAACAGTAGTGGCGCTTTCAAATCAAAAGTGTGTGTGACAATACCAAGGAAAGAGGTCACGTGAATTCCGCCACCGTTATCAGCACAGGAAAACAACCGCTGAAAGGCGTGCCACAGCTAGGTAATTGTTCAGGAGTGTTGGCTAGCATTCGTTCGGCATTTTAATTTTTTGGGAGGTCCAGAACACTTCCAATTTTTTTCTTCTTTCTTTACTGCTCTGCCTCGCAGAAGCCAGTTGTTTCAGAGGCATCGCAGCAGGCGCCTGTACAGTTGACGACTCCACCCCCTCCACCTCCCCCGCTGCCACCTACCGTCAGTTCACCTCCTATCGCCATGGCGATCACACCCGACCTGCCACGTCAGCGGTCCAAACTGGAGGACATGAAGGGTGAGTTTTTAATATCCATTTTTTTCCTGTAATTAATGACTGTTACTCTTCGTAAGAAAAATACAGAGCAATGGTATTAATGTCTTTGTTAGTGTCACTGCCTTGTTTAACACCAAAGAAGGTCCCTTTGTTAATGCAGATGGGTTTTGCTAGCTTCATTTCAGCCCCGCCACGGTGGTCTAGTGGCTATGGCACTCGGCTGCAGATCCGAAGGTCGCGGGATCGAATACCGGACACGGCGGCTGCATTTCGATGGGGGCGAAATGTTGAGGCCCGCGTGCTGTGCGATGTCAGTGCACGTTAAAGAACCCCAGGTGGTCGAAATTTCCGGACACGTCCACTACGGCATCTCTCATAATCGGAGCTGGTTTTGGGACGTTAAACCCCACAAATCAATTCACTCTAGCTTCATTTAACTCTATTTTGCCAGGCCAGCATTTTTTTATCGGTTTCATTCATTGCAGTGTTCACTGTAATGCGCAAAGCACATAATTCCAGCAATCTCTCAGTATAACCATATGAATGTGAAGTTCAGTATGTGAAGTCAAGGGCAGCTGAGAAGGATGGATTGATGGCATTCAGGAGTTTGCAGGCACAGGTTGTAGTTTACTGGCTGACGTGGGTAACTGGAATCCACTAGGAATGGATTCGGTGTGATGACAGATTGGTGATGGTGACGACTTAAAACTGGAAGCTGGGCTAGGCAGTTAAAGGTGCATGGTTATGACCAGTACACTAAAAATCATATGATATGGAAAATCGGTGCCTAAGGAGCGCCATTTTACTGATTTTAACCTTGGTATAACGAATTATCAATTATTATGAATTAAATGAAAAACTTCATTGTTATTGCAGCAGTGTTACAAGTATACATTCATAATGAATCATCACATACAGCGAAAGCTATTTGAGCCACATTGAACTTGTAACAGGATTTGACAGCATTGCCAATAGAACATTGTTAAAAATATGCATTTATAAAGAATTAATGGGTACAACAAAGTTATTTTCATTTCACATTGACCTCGTTTTGATAAGGTTTAACAATATTAAGTCTTTCTCATCTACGTCCATAACGTTGCTTGTATATGACCATGAAGACAATTGTCTTACCCAATGCAGTGAGCGACCTGAAGGCAGAGCTGAAGCGTCGCAACCTGCCCGTGTCGGGGTCCAAGCCGCAGCTCATCGAGAGGTTAAAGCCATACTCGGACATAGGCTCAGCAGGAACTCAGAGCAGTGGCTCTTCCTCGGACCAGCCAGTGTCCTCCGTGGAGGCAACGGACATATCAGACCTCTCCTCACCGCAGTCCCCATCGCTGGGGCTCTCGCTGGAGATGCACGATGGGTGAGTGGTATTTCCCATGGTGCACGATCTCCGATAAGTCCCATCCCATTCTCAGTGTTGTTTGTTCACATCAGATGTATGTGCCAACCAGCCCAGTCCACCGCACTTGTAGTTACAGTGAAACCTTGCTGATCACATCCTGCTTATTACATTTTTCGATGAAATATGCTCTTTACCCCTGTCCTCATAGTTGTTACGTATTTTCACACGGTTGGTACAATTTTCAGATATGAATTATTTTCTGCTTCCAGCGAAGATCGTATGAATTAGATTCCACAGTATATTGTTGTGTGCATGCAACAGTGAAGATCAAACAATGACCCACGGGAGCCTGCGGGTGTCAAATGACCTGATTGCTTAAAAGTACACCTTACCGTCTTTCCTTGCTTGGTATGTTCGCCTTTCTTCCACCATGGCATGGACAGTGCCGTCAGCAGCAGTATCAGCAAATACAGAATGCTTCTACTCCTGTGCCACATTGAAACTTGAGACATGCTCATTAGTAATATGAAGAAATGTAAATTGAAGATAGCAACATGCATTGAGAATGCTTGCAGTGCGATATTTTGTGTTAATGAGTTTCGTTTAGCTGTGGCATTTGTGTCTCAAAGAAACATTTAAGGCCTGCAGTGCTGTTGGGCACATGAAAAGAACTTGGCACACTGCTTACAAAGCTGCTTGGCATTGAATAATACTTCGAGAGTCTGGCCCAGAGAAATGTTTTTCTAACAAAGTGGCAATTTGTGGTGCCAACTCAAGTCGCGAGAATGCCACAAATTGCAAGCTGGATTGAGCCTCCAGAAAGTTTGAGTACCGATCAGGTGATCTTTTAAGAAAACTGTAGTGCTAGGCTTGACGTTTTAGAATGTAATCTTACGATCAAGCATATTTATTTTTACATCCAAATAACATAGCAGGACCCTTTTAGACAACTCCAATTAATATCAACGTGGACAAAGCTCGTGGCATATCCCATGCCCTTGTGTACAGTTTTCACGTAGAACGGCATTAGGTGTTACAAATTTCTGTAATTCAGTCTCTCTTATTTCTATTGTCCCCGGTACCTTCCAAGTATGCTATAATGGAAGGCTCCAGCTGTGGTCGTTAGTCATAATCCTTTCTCAGTAGTGCGTTCTGTCAAACACAGGAACCCACCGTCGGTGGTTCCGATGGAGGTTGACGGAAGCGGCGACCTGCTTATGGGGCAGCAAGACTCGCCTGCGGTTAGCGCATCCGAGACGGATTTGTCTGGCTCCGGCACAGAGGATGACCTCATGAAAATCCAGCAGAGGCGAATTGAAGAGCTTCAGCGCGAACTCCAGAGGCAAGCTTTCTGTTTTTGCTCTTATTTGCACACAGCCAGTTTACCATGTTTACTTTGCCCTAACACGAATTTTTTTGCCGCAAGAAAATGGAAGGTTGTCCAGATGTTCGCCTGCATGTTGCAGAGGGGTATGAAGCTTGATTATAACTTGCTTGTGGCCCTCTTAGCCAGCTTAATTATACTATACAGCTCTGCAAGGCAGCATTATCTGCCTATGACAGGAAAAATAAGACAGGGCATACCTGTTGCAACTGTACATAGGGTTTCCGAAAAATCTACCGTGTTTTCACCATAGAAAAATACTCGAAGCTCAATATAACGAATTATCAGTTATGACAAAGAAAATAAGGAAAAGTGTTGTCATTGGGGCAGCATTGCAGATATACTGTATCTACATTATTGTAAATTGACTCGATTGTTGGTAAACTGCCCAAAAATAGTCTCAAGTCAAAAGAAAAATACTGACTTTCATTACATGATTTCATTTTATTTATTTATTTATTTATTTATTTATTTATTTATTATTTATTTATTTATTTATTTATTCAATACTGTGGGCCTTTTCAGGCCTATACAGGAGAGGGCATACAAAATACAGAGGGCTTCATTTCAAGAAAAAGAAGAAAGAGCGAAAATGTGGAGCACACAGCAACCATATCGGTGACAACAAAAATCAGTGAATGATCTGTGCAAAAAAGGAAACATAGCGTACAGGTTCAAAGCAAATAAGGAAAGGACAATGAGAAAGTTATATCCTATGAATACAACAGCATGAAAGGCACCTAGAAAAAAAGCTGTTCAAGATGTGTAACCATGTGCGTGTACAGGAGCGGCACATTGTTTTTGTCTTTATTTGAACCAAAACCAGTAAACCTATTTTGGTTTCAACTGTAAGTGGACCTCTCAACTTTGTGTATGTCAGATTCCATAGAATAGGTCAGCTTGCAGTTGTGTAAGTATGGCATGTTTACAATGAATTATCACATATAGCAAAGCTATTTTCTTGTCATATGGGCATTTCTTGCATGAGGTTCGACTCCACTGTATTTACTTGCCCATGATGTGACCACAACTGTGACACCTGGCATGATTTTTCAGTCTACTCATGAGAAAGAAATATAAGACTGTAGTGCAATGCCCTGTACCAGACAAACATTAACTTTATGAAATATCAGATCAATAAGGTACACCTTCACTTCATTCATATTTGCTTCAGTTAAAAAAAAATAAATAAATAAAATTAACTGAACACCGCTGCTCTCATGATAGGACACATTTATCTATTCCCGACAGGTCTCAGCTTCGGTTGCAGCAACAGCAACAGCAGCAGGTGTCGACACCGTACAGTTTGAAGAGCGCCACGCCACCCATCACCACATTCACGCTCACCTTGTCACCATCTGGCCAGGCCATGGTGGCATCGCAGCCGCAGACCACTAGCCTCCTGACATCGGGCACCTTGGCGAGGTCAGAGCCGCACATGCGTACACCCCTGACAGAGCGAAAAAATCTTAGGGCACGATTTCAGCTTCACACATAGTAGAGAGTCTTAGCATAAAAAACTCCAGGAAAGAGTTTAACTCTACATATTATATGGAGTTTTAACATAAAGAAACTCCTAGAAAGATGAAGTCCTCACATAGTAGGGAGTTCTAGCATAAAAATCTCCTGGCATGATTTTAACTCCACAGTTAGTTCTAGCGTAAAAAAACTCCAGGCATGATTTTAACTCCACGCATAGAGGGAGTTCTAGCATGTCCAATGTTCCACTGAACTTAATGACACTGCCATATCAAGTCGCTGATGCTGTTAGCGATGCATCGGGGCACTTTTTCTAAGTGTAATAACAGACATGTAGCTTTTTTCTTTGTTTTTGTCTTTGGCAAATGTTCTTGCCGAAGAAAAAAACATTTTAATAGGCAGCGGGTTCACAATTTCACTGCTGCTAGAAATTTACAATAGCAGCAAAGCTGGTAGCAGCATTGGCAGCAAAGTTAGTGAGGTGGTACAGCTCCATGCCATCATATGGCGCCACCGTCATGGTGTTCATGTTTATACCTCCAGTAACTTGATGATTCACAACGATTAAAAAGTTATAACTCCAGTCAAAGGATGCTATAACCGTCCATCTCAATTCATTTGGCAACTCCTCTGTCCCAACCTGGAAGGTAGAGTTGTGCACACAGATTCTCGACGACACTGAAGAAATTGTGTTAATTAAATGGATCTCGCAGTTCATGTACTTATTTTGTCACCAGCGCTGAGCAACAGCTTGGCGGTATTTAATACTAACGCTCAAAATGAAGACAGCATGTCCAACATGTGCTGATGAAATATATATACGCCAATTCCTTGTTTCTTAACATATAGGCCCTCAGAGGAACCTTTGCTTTTAAAAATATTCAGAATTAAACATAATGTGGCATAACAGTTCGATGGAAGAGGAAGCTTAATTTCATGCTGTTGTCCCCCCTTTCTCGTGCCTTTGTCCAGAAACTGTTCTTGGGTTTTACGGAATTCACATGGCCAGGCGTGTCTGACATTAAGGATGCGGAAGAAAAATACGCTTTATATTTAGGTCTTGTCAGTGGGAGTACAGGCAGGCTGAAAGGCTAATGTCACAGTTCACAGCGAAGCTTTTATGCAACCAGACCCTTGACATGTGCCCGACCTTCCTTTGCACCCAGGACAAAACAGTTAGTGCCCGAGGCGCTGACTCAGGCACACACTGGCGTACTTCCAAGCTGTTTAAGTTTCTGATAGTTAAGAATACATAGTGGATGCCAGCATTTCGTAAGAGTAGCTGCAGAGACAGACGTCAGTTTTAAAATGGCAGCCCTGTGAAAGGCTTCCCGTGAAGCAAAAAAATGTCTAGGAATGAGGTGCAGGCTAGCCTATCGAGAGTGTTAGTTGTAAAGCTGCTAGTGTGTTGTCAGTGTTAACGGAGTGCCCAGGTTTCTGTGAGAAACATTAGGGGCATGTGAATGTCTGAAAATTTTGAAAATCAAATTGAATGGCATCCTATTTGATTGATCTTCAGATAAAATAGCCATTATTCATTATCCTGAATACTTTTCAATAGTTTGCAAGTATCTTTAAACATCAAGTGCATCAAAATACACAAAAAACTTGTAAAAAGTGCAGTAAATTTCGTCCTCACCAGCATGTTGTGCGCATAAAACATGAGGCCCTATTATAGAGCAGCAGGCTACTTCTCTTGGGGAGCGTGACCTTGCAGGTTGTAGTGACTATTCGTGCTTTCTGAACAGATCTGTGGATATGAGGGGCCTGCTTGTTTCCACCAGATGCCGCATTTGTGCTTTTGTCGCCACAGCTATGCATACGAGGACGTTAACGTAGATTTGTGGTCAATTGTAAAACAGCTGCTGTTCGAGAGTTATTTGAAAAGTATTTATTATTCCGTTCAATTGCTATATATACTGGGCACAGATGCACATGTGGTCAATTGACAAAGGGGCAGTCTCTACGCAGTTCATTTAGTCGTTGCTATAGCCAAGTCCACTTTATCCAAATTAGCGATGCTGATGTTTGACTCTACTTTTAAAAAAAATGCATTCAAGAAAAGAGCATAATATTTCCTTTGCATAAATATTAAATAACCAAATAGTATGCATACCATGAGCATTCATATAGTTTTGTCTAATGTGCATTTCCTTCTTTTTTTTTTTCTTTCCTCCCCACAGTACTGGCGCTGGCATGGTTGCTGCTCCCACTACGGTTGCTGACACAAAGTTGCTGCAGCGTCAGTTATTGCAGCAGCATCTTCAGAACAAGATTCAGCAGCAGCAACAACAACAGCAGCAGCAGCAGCAGCAGCAGCAGCAACAGCTACAAAATCAGCAACAGCCTCATCAACAGAGTAAGGGCCTTAAACACACTGCTCATTTTTTTCTTTTTGTTAACACTACCACACAGATACAGATATTCGCTTATTTTCTTCATCAAGACCTCATCGTGCCGTTTAACCAAGCTGAAAGCGATTTTACAGTTATTTTTTTGTTTCTGTTACCCTTGAGTGTAGGTTATGCCATGCTTGAAGTCATGGGTTTGCTTCCCTGGTGTTTGGCTGCATTTCATATGGCAGTAATTTGCAAGGACTCTCGTGTACTTACATTTTTTTAAGCACGCGTTGATGGAACGGAATCCTTTAGGGACTAAATCAATCGTTGTCTCAAGCTTGACAGAACATGGCTAAGTCAGCACTTATAACGGCGAGACAAAGGAATGAGCTCACATGCACTGGAAGCATGGCCAGTCAAGCCTTTTACAATAAGAGCTGCCAACATGGTTTGGTTAAGTGTCGATTTAACACATTTTATCAAGCCAGTAACCAAATAGCCCATTGTATAATTTTATCTACCCGACGCTGTTAAACCTTTGCGATTGGCAAGTTCACGTAACTTGCTGTGCATTGTACAAGGGGCTCTTCCCACCACTACTTTCCGTGTCACGATACAACTTGCTCCCTCTCTCTCTTTTTGTTAGCAGCTGAGCTGGTCACTGTTGGTCCGGAGTAGTAGCCATCGCCGTCAGTGTCGTTCAGATTCGAGCATAGAGAAGTAAATAAAACAAAAGAACTTCCTTCGCAAAGCCGTATTCAAATTCAGGCATCCACGGTCCAAAAGTGAGCATCATAATCACTGGGCTAAACACACACACTTGCAGAACACACATTTACCGGAAATGTATAGTTGCATTGTACTGACGATTGCAGCATGGCTTGCTGCGAGCGAGGGAAAGGGAAACTGAAAGAGAGCGAGAGGTAAAGAATGAAACATCAGCCTTGCGTTTTACAAGAGAGAAAGGTGGACCCACTCTCGACCCACTACGAACACCATTGCCCTCAGCTAGAGTGCGAAGGAGCTGGTGGCATGGCTATGCCATCAGCTCAGCTATTTCACCAGTCTTTGTGATGTCAGGCCAGTGGAGGTGCTTCAATTTGTATTTCCTTCATCCCGTTGCAGACTGCATGAACGGTCCGAGCCTTTCCACTAGCCTCGCCTCGCCGTCACCCACGTCAGCGGCCGTCAAGGCTTCGTTGGCCAACTTCCTTCAGCAACAGCAGCAACACCAGCAGCAGCAGCAACAGCAAAGCCTCGCGGCAGCGCTGGCACTTGCCAGCGATGCCAACAACAACCACCAACTGAGTGGCGAGCAGCAGCGTGGAGGAAGCAGCAGCCGTGCTGTGACCTACAGCCAGGCAAAACAAGCAGTGACAAAAACACCCAATGGCCTCCAGTCTCGGCAAGTCTCCTGTCTTTTTAGATCATATTTGCACTGAACTTTTACTATTTGAACTATACAAAATTTGTAATGAAGAGGTAGAATACGCTTTGTTCCGTCTATGTTCTGTGACAATTCCTCATGCAGTATGCTTCACAGCATAACACTTGTGTACCGCAGCAAAGCTAGGTTGTGCATCTGCACTGTTTTCTGTTAAACTGTTTTTTAAGAGTCTGCTCTTTCTTTTTTCTGGGGTCAACATTGCGGGATTACAATAGTCATGTGGCAAATTTGTTTTTTGGCCATTTTTAGCAGCATATCTTGTGTGTAATTTAACACAGAGTTGTTTCAATATATTTGATTCGCACTCAAAATGTTATTCCAATCTGCTTTGCACCCAAATTTTTGCTATTTCCACGGCTCTAGTCTAAGCGTATAATGGGGTGGCAAGGGAGTGATGCTGATTGGTTTTATGACGTGACATTCGCAGTATGGGAGGTTTTGGGTTCACTCCACCTCCCGGCAAGTTATGTTCAACATGCACTTTTCTCATTAGGATTACTATATATTTCAGATAAACTTAGCTTTTGCTGGCTCTGATGTAGGCTTTATGCTGCTGTTGGCTTCATGCATTTAAGAAGTTTATTTGGTAGAAATGAAGGAAACGACAAAAATTTGATGGCGGAATTTTCTTCAAAGGTGCCATACTGTGGAACACATTCATTCGAGTCAGTCACGTACATAATAGCGAGCTCATATATTATTTTATTAAATATGTAGGAATGGATAGCAAATATTATACTGGTGTAGCACTATACCACTTTCGATCACGATGGGGCCTGATCCAGGTCAGATTTCTTGGTCGTGATTGGCTCATTTTGTCCGGGCCTCTGAAGGGAGCCAATTAAGGTCCGAAAATTTAATCTCGGCCGGGCTTAATCACGATCAGGGGTACGCTGTGTGGTACCAATATAGACAACAGTAACCAACTACCAACATAAGGCAACCCTGGTATTATGTGTTCGCATTTCGGGGTTTATTTCATCTTAATCATTCAAATCTTTATAGACTGTTTGCACGTCACACTTTACGTCATTAAGGGTTTCTTATTCACCCCAAATTTCAGCTCCGAAATCATTTCTGCTATGGTGACTGAAAAACTTCGAAACCCTGGCTTGCGTCCCGCCAAACATGTAACATTAGATATTTTCTCGCCTTTTCTTTGTGTGCCCACTCAGGTCGCTACAGCAAGCTGCGAGCTTTCCATCGCTCTTGTCGCCCAAGACGGCTTCCCTGCCCGAACCATTCATCCTAACAAAGCAGCCACCAGACTACGATGAGGCAACCAAGCATCTCAACAAGACGAGACAGGCACAGGTACGGCCGAGAAATGCCATTGCCCATTTCATGCTTGGTTGTCATCAAAAGCAGCGATTGCACCTTTAAAGTAAGGTGCAGCTTTTGTCAGCCTGGACTTCATTTCATAGACTGTCATGATTAGGTTAGATTAAAAGGACTTTGCCTGCCACTCGGAAAATAGTTTCAGTTATGGTGAAAAAGGGATCATTTCTTACAATGACGCAAATGCACAGGCTTGTACAAAAAAAAAAAAAAAGGGAACAATATTTTTTAGCTTGGTTCTGAGAGCCATGGAAAAATGATAAGTGGCACCATTCTTGGTGCTCCATGTCAAACTCCAAGTGTAAAGAAAAACAAAGAAAAATGCATGCACCTTCACTGATCTTGTTGAAAAGGAAAATTTTATTACTTGCAGTAGCATTTTGCACACATCTAGTAGCATTGTTTTGCGATGGAGGGTAATTTTATTAAATTTATCATTGCGGAAGCCCAGTAACCTGTGTCGCTGGCGTCCATACATAAGCACAAGGGGCGAAAACGAAGATCGTAAAATTTCGGTTCAAGAATTTATACTCACTTCCCAGTGAGGCCATTGCAACCTTGTGCAGTTCGGACGGCACGCTTTCTAGTGCGTTAAAAAATGGGAAGCCAAGGAAGGACAGCAGACAACCCCTTTAATATCATATACCGAGGTCTCCGAGCATCTGACAGTGTTGATATTCCAGTCACCATGACTGACTCAACATCTGGTACTTCTTCCTCTAAGCTTGTAATACGGGCCATCTGTTTCCTGTTGTTAACGAAGGAAATTGTCTGCATTACACTCGTAAAACATCGAATGTACCTTTACGTGAGTGGCCACATCGTCTTTTCTGCAGATGCTACCGCTGAACAACCTGGCGCCTGCAAGCTCCAAGCAGAACCGTCCTCGTTCAGTCAAGAGCAAGGACGTCGATGACGTGCTTGAGATTCTTATCAAGAATGGAGGCAAGTTATGCTGGCTGTGAACTCTTCTAGTAACCTTTAGTTAATCATCATGGTCGTGGTTATCATGTTTGTCCACAACATGTCAGGGGCTTCTGCACAAGGCCGTAGCCTCCCCTTTGAAGCATGAAAATATACAAGGGTGTTACAGGCTGCCTATGTGCACGGCATTTTGTTGGTAGAGGCCACCCCTGTGTGCTGGTTAATTTCCGCTAAGTGTCTCTAGTTCGGCCACCAATGGAATTTTCACTATATCCCCAGTACTCTCTTACATGCAATTTTTTCTCCGGTGTGTCCGATATCAACATCGATTCGCTGACTAATTTGCATGTCCATAATTTCCAATAACTTTCAGCAGTCAAATTCTTGAATGATGTGTTATGTAATGTACAGGTGAATGTAACATTGGCTAGTGGCAAGCTTTTATGTGCCTCCTTGTGCTGCGCTTCCTTGAAGGTATTATTGACACCATAAAGAATGCAAACTCGTCCTTAGGAGGCAGTTGATAATGGACTGCTTTATAACGAACATGCAGAGCTGCCTCCGAGCGCTGCACAAGAACCACCGACGCCCACAACACCGGGGACACCCATCCCCGACATGAGCGGACTCCTTGCCTGTACGCCACCTTCATTTCCAACACCGCCGCCATCATCGGAGGCGACAACCGCCACACCTGGTGAGCGAAACTCACCGTCCCTTGCACTGTCCGGCGATGGCGAGACACCTCCTCCATCGGCGTCGTTGGACTTCGACTTCCACCTGGACCTGGACGACTTCGAAGGCATGGACCTGGGCATGCTGACCGACAGTGGACCTGCCAAGAACCAGGTTCCACGAAACCACTACACTGACGGTAGTGGTGGTACAGACCTCTCAGACCCAGCGCTGAGCATGGAAATCGAGCTGTCAGACTGGCTGGATGTCATGATGCCCCAGACGACGTCGTCGACGTCGGCGTCGACCGTGCCAAATGGCCAAGTGTCCTCATCCTCTACAACTCCGTGCGCGACGGTGCTGTCATCGTCCACTGTGGCCCCGAGTGCAACGCAGCACGACCCGTTGTTGTCGACCAACGCTTCCGTGGATGTTCAGGACCCGTTTGATCTGTTTGCGGTGAACGATGCAGACTTCCGGGCATGGGACGACTTTCGGACTAGTTGGGACAGCGCCGACTTCATCGCCTGACTCCCGTGCAGACCGTATGAGGCGGTTTCAATTGCGGGAGTGGCTGGAAAGGCGCCCTTCAAACACAGATTGTGAGACGGTCCTTTTGCATGACACCATGCCAGTGATGACTCTCTTGGCAAACGGTCTTCACCGCCACGGACGGGTGGAACACTTGTGCGTTCGTTGTCGATAGAGAGAGACCAAACTCTTTTTTTCACAAACAAAACAACTGAATATATGTTAAGGGCCGTCTCAGTGTCACGGACCAAGCACAACAACAGAAACAAAAAAAGAAAGAAAACGACTGCGTGCCAATCTAAAGTGCCGACCGCTTTTCCAAGACATTTTTTTCCCCTTGTTTGTTTCATTATTCTCAGCTCGGAATGTCTTGTCACCTTTTTCCAGAGCTGAGAAATCTGATTCACATAGCGTACGTGTCGTCTTCCATTTCATGGTGCAAGGAGTGCTCGCATCAAAACACTAATTCACGCAGGAAGTCTTAAATACACGGATAGACCCTGGCACTCAACGAATGGCTGGTATGCCATCCGCGTCCAGTCCACCGCGTTCAAGATCTCGCGGAAAACTAGCATTTTTCCTGCTAAGCACTGTGAATCACCAATGTTTGTGCCGACACGACGCAAGTACAAATAGCCCCCACCTTCCCACTGTGTCCATCATTTTGCGTCGTGCAATTATCAATGATCGTACGGCAATCGTACATATATGTCCACGCTTTCCTGCGCCGTTCCTCACACCAGACAAAAGTTCACAACAGTAATCAACACTTGCTTCGACGTCAAACGACTGCACTCCACGTCTGTCGCAGATGTCATGCTGACCATTGCTTTGTTTATTTGTGCACGGTCGAACCTATATATAATGAAGCTGTGCCCAGTGTAAGCATACCATCGCTACATTTTTTTGCATTCAACGTTCGTTTAAGTGTACATGCTGATATTGGGACAAAATATGCGTGTTGTGATTTGGTCTGGGACGAAAGGAATTAAGCGCAATCCCTCTAACGAGCCAGCAAAGCGTCTGTGCGAATTGAGAGCTTGTCAATGGGTTGCCGTGCCAACATCAATCACGCGAAAGCTGGACCATGAACATCATTGCGTTCTTGACATGAAACATGCAATGGGATCGGTGCATTGGCTTCCTGGCTGTTGTAACAGCCAAACCAAGCCATTGGCAAAAATACGGTTGTGAATGCAGAATGTACGAATGACTTGCCTTTTGTTGAGTTTTCGACGTCATTACCAGAGTACATCTCATGGTGGTGCTGTAGCCGATATCGTCTCAGATCTACGATATCTCACTTTCTTTAGAGCAGCAGGATACTCTATGAAACAAAGCAACTGGCCTTGGCATTCTTTGTTATATTGTAATCGTTACCTATATTCAATGATTTGTTATATTTATGTTCGTTACCTAGAGGTTCGACTGTAGCTATACATGTCTTTTTTTTTCGAGAAGGGATCAAAATGACCGCACCCGAAACAAACCATTTCGGCAGAAACAGAACGTGCACGCCATACGTACATCATAGATTTCGAAGATTTTGTAAGCCAGCTTGGGGAGACGCTTGTTAACACATTCTTTCCTGGCTTATTGAAGATAGCGTCGTGACCGGCGCAAAGTGAGGAATGACCTACGGAAACGGACGCACGAGTTCTTGTCGGGAGAACCACATTCCAAGCGTCGTTTCGTTGGTGCGCAAAAGAGAAAGCAGGAGAAGAAAAAAAAAGAAAGTGATGCCATCTCAGAAACGTTATTGTGAGAGTTGCGAGAGGCAAGAGAGAGAGAGTAATGTCGACCACGTTATATGCCCGGACGTGCCCGACAAAGCCGTTAGGCCTCGAGCCCAACTACAATTTTTTACACATTATGAAGTACTTTGGGAGTGCTGAAGTATTCTTGCTAGATGGCTACTGTGCCAACGTTTATGAAATTGTCATTTCCTTACAGGCGAAGTGCTTTGTGATAGCAAGCAATGTGACCAAGGAAAGTGCATTAAAATTTCTTTTATTAGATTGTTGATAGCGATAATCGCAGGAAGAGATTTGTAACATATATATAATATTGTAATAAGATTGCAGGCATTAGATGCAGTAAGGTGTCCTTCCTGCAGTGGGATTAAATATGATGATTGCACGGATCATGCAACCATTGTAAGAAGCAGCTTTGGCTGCTTTAACTCGGATGAATTTTACGTTGTCTTGTGATGAGAAATTCAGGCTAATTACTCTGGTTGTACTCCGAGACCAAAAATTAGATTGGGTGCTTGATTCTGTGACAAACTGTGCAGGCCTTGTGTATGTTGCTGCGTGCCCTCAGAACTTACGAGAACAGCAGATGAACACAGTGTCCACCCAGGTCCACCTTCGCACTTTTAGAAAGTTCTAAGCATCCTTCGGAATTTTTTGGAGACACAGAAGTTTAGCAAGATTACTTTTTGCATTCCCTGCATGGTTGAACGATGAAATGGATGTTGGGCATTGAGGTGGAGCCCTGACTTAAGGATCACCAGGCCAGAACAGAGAGATACACTCAATTTATTATAATCGTCAAACCTTTGTTGTGTTTTCTACACGTGTGTGTGTGCCTGTGCGTGTGTGTTATTACCAAGGTTGTAATCCTTTTGTACATAATTTAGACGAGGCGCAAAATATTGACAAATCTGTCCTGACAAAAAAGAAAGTGTATATCTACTGAGCCTCTCCGCTCGTCTGTGACATCAAAAAGGCAAACTCAAACATCTCGGTGTGTGAGCCGTGTGGAATTTCTAATTATCGTATCCGACTGGATTCGTATACTGTAATTATTAGAAACTGACACTGTGCAAAATGTTATTGCAGGGCAGTTTAACACAGCGTCTAATCAGGAAATCCTTTTGTTCTTTCAATAGGTTTATTCAGACAGTGCCTTTTGCCTGGACGGCAGTCGTGTAACGTTTGTGCTCAAGTTTTGGCGTCCTGTAGTCGCACTTTAAAAAAAAGGAAGTTAACAACATCTTTCAATGTAGAGTTCCTACGTGATTGAGTTTGTCTTTGCCATTTGTTGTTGCTCGTATTTCTTTGTCGAATTGCCCAAGGCACGATTGTATAGGCGCTCGAGATTTTTTTTTTTCTTTGCAGCTGGTCTCAGGCTTTTTGTCGCATGTGCTGGTAACACTAACCCAAGCTGGTTTCTGTGCTATCTTTTCATTTTGTTTTTTCTTCTGACAGTTACAAAAACCAGCTTGTCTTGGGTGACGGAAGCTATTAGGTGAACAGCGCAAGCAATACCACATTACTTTCCCATTTCCTCGCCCCTTTTTCTCTAAGTGTACATATTATAATAAGTGAGGGCTCAAGTCTCTTCGGTGTTGGTGCCCTCAGTGGTGTAGTGTGATGCAAGAAATAAAATATAAATGAATACACTGATTATTTTGGTGCTGTTTCATGTACCATCTGCCCGGATGTACTAGCACAGCTACGCACTCACACGTAGCCCATATCCAAGAACTTACCTTATCTCTTGTTTTCCTTATCATCCATGTATGCTTAACATGCTTCTTAAGCAAATTTGTCCAGTATCTACAAACAAGCCTTCACGCTGCCTTTTGCAGCATACCATATGGCCTTTTGTGTTATGTGCCTTATGGAGACAGAGATGATAAAGAAAACTAGAGATAAAGATAAGGTGGGCTTGTGAACACAGGACTTTACACAAAGGTGTGTTCCTAAGCCTTAAAGGAGCAAAATTTTGGTTGCGGTTCTGTATGTCTTGTGTGGAAGCCTTAAAAGGCCAGCTTCAACAAAATGCTTGTTGCACTTGCATACACAATGCCATGTCTAAGCAGAATTGAGCACCTGAAGGGGCCCAACAGCTGCAAAATACAGAATTTTGCTTGCAATTGCATATCTACTAAAGAACTGTGGCAGTTTTTTTCACCATATTATGATATGGCTGCTTTCCAATGGTCCTGTAGCAGGCAGGGTGGTTAAGTTTGCTCAGAAACTCGTGAATAATTTTAAATAACCAAATGATTGATATGTTAAAACCAAACGCAATATAGATAGATGCTTCATGCAGCGTGCGCGACATCCCAGCCTCCCCGCCATCAGACATGTGGAGCTGGTGCCAGAAAATAACAGTGGCAATCTCATCTGATGATATAGTAAGTTACGCCAGCTTTTCTAAATTTAACATTGATTATTTGAGCGCTGAAGTTTCACTATTTTGCTCATGATCGCCCTCCTGCTCTGGGAGGCAGCGTTCAAGGTAGTGACGTTGAAAACACAGGGTGGCCCAGCCCGCATGGGAATTCACTAAAAATTTTTAAAATCAGTTTTCAGGAAACTAAATGACTTGCAACTGCCTGGCTTGACTTATATTATTACAGTACGAAGGAAAACATATACTTCATTGAGATCCGCGGATACTGAAAAATCGCCAGAGTTGCCCTTTAACTAAACACTAGTTGTACTTACATGCAGGATGCTGCACCTAGGCATAATTGAGGCCTTATTTGGGCCAAATGCAACAAGATGCAGAATTTTGCTTGCAGTTGCACATCTAACGGAGGCCTTAAACGCCACATTAAAAAAACTGGTTTAAGTTGAACACACAATTCTGTAACTGAAAAGAATTGAGGCATTAAAAGTGCGAACTGCCATAAAATACAAAATTTTTCTTGCAGTTGTGCATCTCATAAACAAGGCTTTAGAGGCCAGCTGAGTAATTGTTAGTCGCACGCACACTCACTAATCTGTTCCAAGGAGGCTTTGAACACCAGGTTCAGTGAAATAATGGCTTCAGCTGCAAGCACCATTGTCTCCCAAAGGAGGCCTTGTAGGCCAAGCTTTAGAGGACCAACGAGACTTGCCTGAAGTAATAGTTATGGCGCTAAAACAATGGGACACAGAGAAGACAATACACACACTGGTGCCAGTGCATGTGTGGAAGTTCACACTTGTTTTAAAGGGACTGTCTACAGCCTGGAAAATCTCGGCCATGGCAAAAATGAGAAGATTGTTTCCTACATGGATGGAAACATGGTTGCTTGTACCCCATAAGAAAGAAAATATTTTAAGATCGCGGGATCGAATCCCGGCCGCGGCGGCTGCATTTCGATGGAGGCGAAATGTTGAGGCCCGTGTGCTGTGCGATGTCAGTGCACGTTAAAGAACCCCAGGTGGTCCAAATTTCCGGAGACCTCCACTACGGCGTCTTTCATAATCAGAGCTGGTTTTGGGACGTTAAACCCCATAAATCAAAGAAAATATTTTTCACTTGGCCATGAAAGTAGAAGAAAATTACCGGTGGCGCCATGCTTGGTCACATGTGTCGAACTCAAAGTGTAATGAAAAACTGAAACGTACATGCAGATTTACCTATCTTGCTTAAAAGTGAAAGTTTATTACTTGCAAATATATTTTACACACATTTGTGGTAGCATTCTTTTGTGATTGAGAGTAAAATTCTTCCTCAATCTAATCCTGAAAAAGCCCAGTGTTGCTGGTGTCCCTACACATATGCAGTAGGGGTGATTGTGAAGATAGAAAAATTCAGTTTTTAAATGCAAAGCATTTCTTGGCGAACTCTGGCCACTTTGACTGCATCTGTCTGTCTATCCATATGTCCATCATATATTTCGGCCCTACCTCCGAAATATTTGGATATACCAGGTGAACGAGGCGACCCCAAATATTTTGGAGGTAGGGTATAAACGTATGACAAACATGAATGATCTTTGTCTCATTAACATGATATACTCATGATTAACAATACTGAAATTACACGTGCTTTTCTGCACCTCACACGGTGCCTCCAGGATCGGCCCAAACTCCGGGAGGCCGGCTTAAGAGCTCCGCTCTTAAAACAAGGAAGGAATACCGCACTGTTTGTCTTCACTTGCGATTGAAATGCAGACATAACAACACGCAGACACACATGCAACTTGCCAAGTGGCAGCGGTAATCGAACGTGGGCCCTCGAACTGCCAAGCAAGCATGCTACCACTAGGCTACAGCGGCTCCTTCATGTAAACATATTGCAACATGTAGTAGTTGTAATGATAGTGCCTGTGTAATGTTTAACGTGAATTTCCCTTCCAGTGTGTGATAAGCACTATAATAGCAATGCATAGGTATGTTCTGCTGCCATCCGGTGTGCATTTGTGCAACTTCGCTCGATCCCATGACGCTCATATGATACGGATACCACATACACACAGTTTGTGCTTCTGACAGACTTCGGTGCCAACGTTAGACCGTACCACGAGCTACCATTCTGTTGCCATGGTGCTGTCGACGTTCCGGTTTAGCCCACGTTAAGCTTCTGGAGTGGAAGCGGCCCAAGGAGGCTAGCGGTTAGCGGCCCGCCGAAAGTGAAGCTGTCGCCGCCATCTTGCTCAAGGGAACAGTAGCAGACGACCACACAGACGGCGGAGCGCGTAGACAGCGTGACGCTGTTTCGTGGTGTTTAAACGCTGTGCCATGTCTTTCTTAAGCACCTAAGTATCTGAGAAGGCAACGGTGACTTCGTGCGTCGCTTTCGGCTGCACGAATCGCGTTTAGAAGAAGCCTGGAAGAACATTTCACGTGTAAGTCTTTCTCACTTTCTTCACGTACGGCTGCCCGTTTTCAGTGCATTTTGCTAAGTAGAGGACAATTTTAAACGTTCGCGTCCGTATATTACACCCCTACGCCTGCATCAAACTTAACTGTAAGCTTTAAATACTCGTTAGTGCTTCGTTTTCAGATGCGTGCGTACATTTGCTTTTGAGTTCAGCCAGAACACATGCAAGGACGTGTTTGCATACGAACTTTAGAGGAATTTGTTATGCGTACGTGTTGACGAATGCGCTAATGCAGCGAGCACGTACACGGCGTGTTTCTCCGTGCTGCTGGTTTCGAAAATGAAGAAAAAAAAATTGAAGAACTGTGTGTATGCAGCTGAGAACATGTGGTGTTCGGAGGCGTGGTTGGAAAGCTTAAAACAGCTCGATCACCTCTGCTCTATTGACATCGAACAACCCGGCCTCTGTCTTCAGCATTTGACGAAGTTCTGGTCGGGATGCATGCTTTTCGGCGCGTGTCCCCCGTGTAAGAAATCTCCTATGCATACGTTTACAGTCAGAACAAATAATTAGTTTTCCGAACGCACCCAATAGGTCTTGATTGACGCAGATCTGAGGGGACTTCACAAACGCCAAGAGCAACGAACCAATTTGGAAGAACGTATACGTGGAATACGAAAAAAAATAAGAAGCTGGCGATTAGTTAATGGTTGGTTGGTTGGTCCATGGGTATCTTGGCGCAACCCACTCTGGGGGATCGGCCATGAACCAGAAAAGAAATTTGTGTTCTAATAAAATAAAAAAAAATTGTAGTACGAATTTGATAATCAAATTTAGGTTAAAGGAATAGTTTTCTGCGAAGACTGAAGGCATATAATTATAAAAGAGAAGCGAACGCTATGGAGATTGGTTCTCACGTACAGCTGACACCATGATTGAAAAAATAAAATAAAAATAAAATAAAGAACTGAGCAGATCAACATTTAATTCTTTTTGTCTCACGAAGAAAATCGCATACGGCCTTGCACACGTTCCTGTGACTAAATCCGAGGATAGTCGCACCAAGAGAGAGCACTACTGGAAGAGACAAATTTAAACCCATGTTTCTCAAGGGTATTTCCAGAAACCTTTTCCGTGGGATGTTGAATCTTCGACATGATATGAAGAAGTGCTCCAGAGACTCATCCTCATCACAATGCAGACACAACGGTGATTGAGCCAAACCAGACCTGTACATGTAAAAGTTCAGTGGGGGGACTCGGCATCGTAATTTAGTGATTGAGACTTCTGCTCTTCTAGTTTCGCACCATCTATTTTTCCACGGATAAGCCAAGTGTCCGAAGTCAGTGTTGGCTAGTGCAGATTTCTTAAAATTATTGCAGGTAGTATATTTTGAGAAGCGCGCAGCTGTAACAAACGCCGAAGTCGGCAACACAGAAATTACCGGGCCATTTAGACCTGACACTGCGAGCGCGTCCGCATATTCATTGAGTGTTATACCTTTGTGCCCAGGCACCCATATCAACCGAATGAGGCGTAAATGTCTTGGCAGAAGAGAGTAGAATGCTTCTAGTGCACTTGATAAATTAGGCGCGCTGAGAGGTGCACACACGGACAAACAGTCAATTAGAATGGCGACTGATGAGAAGGACTGGGGCAATTTTCGTACAGCTAAGACGATTGCCAATAGTTCCGCTTGGAAAATGGGCGTGAAGTCCGGTAAACGAATTGAGAAGGACCAATTCAGAGAAGAGGACACAATACCAATAGCTGCCTTCTCTTCCCAGACTGACGCATCAGTCGCTATCACGATTTTTGTGTCTATCTGAGCCAGGTGATCTTCTAAGAGGCCATTGAGATAAGAGTGAGACAGGTGTTTAGCGTTACTTGGGAATATATTATCAAATTCAATTGCAATTGCTTGCACTGTGTCATTTAACACGACAACTCCACTTAGGTGCACTTGTAACAGATCCAAGAGTGACTGCGCAAAAACGACTTGGGGGCAATGTAATCTAGACCAATGATGGGTAAAAAATGTGGCCGATTGATTAATAAAAATATATTGAGACCTCCTCTGGGGAGATGCATAAATTTTTATAAATGTTCGCACTGTTAGGACATGGAACCTTTTATGAAGAGAAGGAAGGCGTGATTCCTGATATAGTACACTGATTGCGACAAATTTCGGGAGCCCAAGGCATAAACGTAATGCCTCGCGTTCTAGAAGTGCCAATGGCCTGATTTTGTAAGCAGGTGCCCCAGAAAACAAGACACAGCCAAACTCAAGTATCGGTCGGATATACATGCAGTAAATGATGAGGATGTCACGACGAAGCCCGGAACGAATGGAGCTGAGCCGACGAAGAATCCCCAACGCACGAGCTCCCTTAGCTGCTATATTTTCAATGTGTTGACTCCAGTTCAGTTTTTCATTGTAAGTGACCCCTAAATACATTAGTTAAGGCACCATGCAGAAAGCACGCGCTGTACTCATTGGGTTTGACACATGTTTAAATATAAAGGGCACAAATGGATTTTACCTCAGCTGGCAGTCGCACAGTGCCGCATATTTGCGCTATATCGCATCACCGCATCATAAAAACCTAGTTTCTACTAACGAATGAAGTAAGCCAGCAAGTACGCATAGAACCTCTCAGTCAGCTGTGTTCTTCTGTTTTCCTCGATCGCTTGCAGCTGATTACGGACGCGGGAATTTTTTTTTTTCTCAACTAGAAAACAGCGTTGGTAACTGGCATAAGCATAAAGCTGGTGTCTGTCGTAATGTTTCATTGTGAGATTGCAAAATAAGTCGAGCGCCGCTCTTAATACATTGCCGTCTATGGCGGGCCCGCGCACTTTTTCCTGGAGGTAGTGCACCGTGTGAGGTGCAGAAAAGTATGTGTGATTGCAGTATTGTTAATCATGAGTAATATATCATGTTAATGATACAAAGATCACTCATGTTCGTCATATGTTTATACCCTACCTCCAAAATATTTGAGTACACCCGGAGAGCACTCCTGGTCTCCTGGCACCCGGCGACAACTTTCTGTGGCAGCACGGCCAAGGCTACGTGGGCGGAGCCTATGCACCGTGGCCGCCACTGGCTTCACTTGGCCCCGTAGGCAGCTGCAGGGACTTCCACTGCGGAAGTTCAATGGAACCTCCTTGGTGTGTACTCACACGCTTTGCATAAGACCTTGATGCTACTCAGCACAGTTGGCTCAGTGCCAAACAATTCATCACGAGGGGGGGTAATTTCCTTGCTGTCTGCTTTGCATGACACCGATCTTTAGGATTTCACTTTGAATGGTACACTTCAGGATTTTTAGGATTTCACTTTGAATGGTACACTTTATGTTGCGATTAAAAACGGGAAATCGATGAAGGAATATGGTATAGAGTTTCTTTAAAGGGGTCGTGAAAAGAATTTGGAGATGCCGGTTTGTAATTTTCACTGCTTCAATATGCATTCGACAAGCCGATTCCGAAATATTCAGTGCTCGGTTTAACAACGCCCGTTTTAAATCTCAGCTTTCTTGCGCTCCCGAAACGACTATGCAACACTACCGGCCGGCGTGGTACTATTTGGTGACGTTGAGTTAAGATATTTTTAAGTTCAAAGGCACAGTGAACTCGCGTTTGCTCTAAAGGAATCGATTTACTTGAAAGCTAGAAAGGAAGAAAATACGTGGAAACCGTGTGGTGCCACCATTCGGAAGAAAAGCAGCAGCACGGTTTGTTTTCCCATGGCCTCCGAGGGCGCGCCAATCTCGGAGGTATGACGGCTACTAAGATGACGTCATCTGCAGAGTTGAGGGGAACGTGCGCAGTGAAACCAAAACCGCGTTTTTTATCGCTCTAAATCAACGCACACGGTGCAACGGAACAATGCATATTGTTGATTGGAGGGTCAGGACCCCGAATACGCACTTAGTACAAAATGTTCAGAAAACGTTTCACGACCCCTTTAAGCCAAAAGGGCAAAGTTCTAAGCCCATGTACTGAAAAATCATGGACTTATTAGTGGACGTATTAGTGCTGCTTGGCAAAACTCTGGCAAGACCCCATTATTGTGTAGATATATAACACACTACACAAGTCTTCCGAGTTTTGAAGATCTTTATTTGGACTCGTGCAGATGATTTCTCGCAACAGCATAAACTCAAGGGCTTGCACAGTACATGACGATGATTGCGCTATCATCTTGTAGCAGTCTGCGACAAAAGTATCAAGGTCACCACTTTATTATCAAAGTGTCCCTGCTCCCACATGATCACTGTGCTTCCCAGTGACACTGAACTTATGATAGTATGCTAAACAAAGTTTTGCTAAATTGAAACAAATGTGCTTCGATTTCCAAAACGAGACTTTCATGAGCCAGTGAAACTGCATCAGCGCGAGATCGGGAAAGTATTCTTGAATAACTGCAATCATTCAAAGTAATCTTGTTAGGTGAGCCACCCTGATGCCGATATGGGCCAAAAGGAGTGCAGAGGTAACGTCAGTCAGCATAAGAATATAACATGATTTCAATATTACAGTACATTTCCCACAGAGTTTTCAAGGTACACCTTCAGCTGGAAAACTTTACAAATCCTTGTGTAATGGTTGTATCCACATCCATACCGCTTTGACATCCACATCACGCGACACTGTCACGTGATATCATTTGATGACAGCACCACTTGTTCACTTAACCTTTAATAACATCTGCTTTGGACAATTGTAGGGTGTTCATGCTATTAATAAAGCACAAAAATGTTTTACACTGATAAAAAAAGCTTCAACTGAATGTCCATAGAGGACACATCTTGTTCGCTGAAGTGATAGTGGTGCTTGGCAGTGACACTATCGGCAAAGGTTTGTGCATGCGTTTGAAAAGTTACACATGGGTTTCAAATCATGAGCATTCTTTATTTCTATTTCTAAAGAGAGTCTATTCTTGAACTATATTCCAGAGCTTTAAATGGTGATGACTGGCAATCTCCAAGTGCAAACATTAAGTACAAACAGCCATTTTGGAAATGAGTCTATCATGGTCTGCACCACTTAGGAACTTAACACTTGGACATGTACAGTAATGGACTGCCACACTCCACAATAAGCAGCACAAGACACCCAACTTTAGGATACAAGATACCTGACTACTGACTGATTACTACTGAAGTTGCTACTGATTGAAACCATTGTGTTCTAGCAAACAAATATATGTTGACACCTTACACACAAGAACGCAGGACAAGATACAGCAGCACATTGACGGAATTCTGGACCCAAGCTCTTGGTGCAACTCTGTGACTGTGACCCAAGGAAAAAATAGCAGTTTATATGGCACAATAAAACATGGCTCCTGAGATTGCAGGCACACCTAGGTGGATCATCTCTTTTAATTTTACAGGGTACCTTGAACATACAGCAGAAAGATGTGCCTTCTCCAACAATTAACCTTTATGGCTGCGCTGGCACTTGCAGTTGGGCAAACTGAAATGTTTTCAGAGCAAAGCCTAAAGTGCCGGACATGCTTTGTATAGGGGACAAACACAGTGAACAGCAGTGGTAGCGATGACCTTTATGCCTTTGCAACAGACTGCACTGTTGTGAGCTCTTGATGAAACTCAAGAAAGTGACAATCGTGAGCTTGGCACACTAATAACAAATTGCCATCATCAAGAAGTACATAAAGGTCATGAGAGAGTTGCAAAGATACGAGATGACGTACGGACTTTGCCACAGAAGCAAGTGCATAAACATGCTTGTCCATACCTTAAATCTAAAAAGTTATGATCGCTCATTGCAATATAATTTGACTCCAGATTTGCTTCAGCCAACTCACAGTAACCTTCAGAAACCCAGACACTTTGTGAATGGTTAGGAAGTATCCTACTACAGCATTGTGTATTGCAGAGCCAAAAATTTAGTTATGGTAATCCTTGTATGAATACAGCATTACCAACTCACATTTCAAGTGGATTAATAAAGGCTGGCTAACTGATACAATTGGACTGCATTAGTTCATACTATTACTTGGAGACAGATTCATCATCTGAATTATCAAAACCATTCAGTCTTGTGCAACTGGTGTCGCAAAGTGTACCCTGACCTCTGAAAACTGTGCTATGTGGAGTTTCAACACACACATACACATGCGACTGAATGCGACATTCTGCTCAATCTGCCACCACTTCACCAATTCCTACCTACCTCTACAGGTATTGCGGTTTATAAAATACTGATACAAAAGTTGTAGGGTTGGTGGCAACACCATGTGACAGTTTAATTGGTCGTAAAACACTGTGAATGTTTACGTTTGGTAGGTAGTATTCGTGTCTGGCTCACTTGTCCATATTACACTACAATTAACAGAATACTAAAATGTATGGCGGCTGCTGTGCTGGCAGCAACACATTCTGACAGCTTATGGGAGTGCAAAGCCCCACAAATATTTGCTTCGTTAATGCAGTTTGTGACGAACTCCAGTTTCTCCATAAATGAATTGCATTTTACGGAAGGTGCTTCTCAAGATACAGTAATTTAGAGATTTTTTTTCACCATTTACAGATTTACAGATTTTTTTCACCACTACAATATGCTCTAAAATTATAAGATGTGCTTTCTTTCTGCACCTGGCTTTTCTGACATAAAGAAATTTAAGCATCAACTGGTTCATTCCATACAATGTTCAATGTTGCACAGGAATGACACAAAGGATACAAGATTATTGTTCTCATGCATGTGTATCTTTATGACAGCTCAATTATACAGACACGTACTGAACTATTCATCAAAATAACTCATACATAACCATGCACCACTCAAAATGCTCTGTAAAAATGTTTTTACAACAACTTGCAATGAGTGTTATAAAACTTGTTGGTGGTTTGGTAAACATTCGTAAACACAGATATCATGGCAAAAGACCTTGACTAACAAATTATCATCCACGGAAAATTACGAAGCAACTGCGTATATGTGGTTTTGTGTTACCAGTGGTTTTTTTAAACCACCATATAGAGTAGAACACAGCCAGGACAAACCAGCACATAAAGACTTTCGTACACTCATTCAACACTGTCACCAGATGGCAGCACTGTTGCTGTTGCTTGCATCTGCACAACCAGCATTTCGTAAATAGCAATATCGTTACGGAGGAGCCAATGTTTCTCTTAAATATTACAAGAGGCACACTTCTCACTCACAAATAAAATTTAAAAAAAAATTGTTATACATGCACGTTCCGAGAACTACATATTAGTGTAAATATATCTCATTCTAAAAGACTAGCATTCGCATTAAGCCATGGCAACATACTCACAACCCATTCTGCTCTCGCTTGACCGTACCACACGGAGTATTATAGCAATGTTTGTGACCTTATGTATGAAAACATCCTACAAGTTTTAAAGCCCATCTGCTGGGATACATGACGATGTGAACACGACAAGTGTGATATCGCATTTCTGTATCGTAGTTGTATTATAGATACGGGTCTCGGTACTCATGGCAGAACACATGTGGCTACAGCACGATCCTGCCGTAGCCTGCGATACGTGGTGACAGCACTACAGTAGATGAAAGCATGAACATGTCATCATGTGCCAAAATCTGAGTGCGCACGTGACTGCAGAGAGGTGCACATTGCTGTACACCGATTTTTCACACAAGGTGCAGAAAACTGCACTGGCGCATCTGCTATTGATATCTCGAGTAAAGAAGCTGCTTTCTTTGCCAGGAGGATACACGGTAGGCGTTCCTGATAGGCAACTCCAGAAGCAAGACATGCACTCACGATTTCGGCGCGAGTGTGTTTTAATGTGTATGGGCACTATTGCAGTGAAGCAAGTGCACGTCCAGTTCCAATCTTGCGCAGCTTGTGTTTGTCTTCACCATCCCCAAGGTTAGACCCACGCGACATAATGTCACCGCAGAAATTTGCTGACCAGAACATTACTCAAATGTGAGAGTTAAAATCAATATGTAAATCTCACCAAGCACTTTAAAAGTATAGTCATGTGACCTTCTTTACAGACAATCGTACCAGCACAGTGGTCACACCCACTGTACAACGTCCTGCATAAGATGTGAACATGTGTCTACAAGCATAAATGCTAAAAATGTGTCACACTTTATAAGAACCACACATTCAAAGACAACCACACTGGAACATGTCTATAGCTGAGGTCCTACAGACATCACCAACTTGCATTCTCGCCACTTCCACATGACTTGCCACAGCAACAACCAGCTTCTCACAAAAGCCATGGGAAAAGCTGGCATCAGTGGCAAAGCCTGCCAATTCGTAATCACTGCAATATGTCAAAAGTTGAGCTTGCAACGTACAGTGCAGTGCACTGCTAGCAGGGATTTAAACCAATATGGGGGAAACAATTCCATTTCATTGGTAGAAAAACATAACTGACATCCAGGCATCATAGCAGCCTGCATGCCTTCATGATAGCTTAACTCGAGCTGCAATCGGCAGCCAAATGCGTGCTGAGCATGCTTGAAACCTAAGCCATACAGTCAAACCTCAATATAACGAATTATCAGTTATAACAAATTAATAAAATTGTGTCATTCACGACAGTGAATGACACAATGAACAGTGTACCAAATGTACACTCATAAGGGATTATCAGATGTATTTCTGTGACATAATGAATTTGTCGTAACAAGGTTTGACAACGTCAGCGGGCACGCTTGGCAAGCATTAAAGCCACTACTAAACTAACAGCTTCAAACAACACTAAAGACACTAATTGTAATGGCACCAAAGCACATGGCATGAAAGGGAATACGATAGTTACATGCAAGCAATAATCTTCTTTCATCTTCATTACTTGAAAAACTGGATGCACGCTTCTTCAGATTGCTTGTCATGGTACACAACCATCAGTTTTCATACGGAACAATGTTAGCTGCACCATTAAAAGTGACACAGAACATACGTCACTTCAATGACTTTTCTTCCATATCCAAAACTTTGCACTCATGTTGAAATGACTCCAGACGTTTCTTTGTGTCACGGTTTGCACTGCCGTCGAGAAACTGCCCCGGCATGTGTACCTATACGATGGTTCTTTGAGCAAATGAGATGCAATATCGGTCATCAGCAAGACAATTCAGCAAGTAACACAGGGACAAGCATGATGCAATCATTTGACCAACACTCCTGCAAAACGTGCACCATTTCCTTGTGTAGAAAAGTCTCCCACTTGAGGCCTTAACCTCGCACGGCATGTCGGATGGCATTCCCAGGGAACAAAAGCGACGGGAATATGCAGTGAATCAACATAAACCAAAACCGTATGATTATGAGGCGCACCAAAGAATCTGAGAGAGCTGATACAAGGAGATTCTAGGGCACCATCAGCCGTCTGCCGTGTGGCATGGCAAAAAAGATCAACCATCCAGCTGCACCAAGCCCGCCAATTGCTCTAAATGGAAGCCAAACTTTGTCCCTCCACATCGTAAAGCCACTACAATCTGCACAGAAGCCGCATGTTCGGCGCAGCTAGGACACGTGTTTTCTTGGGAGTGCTCGGGATGACGATGACTACTAGGAGGTACTTGGTGGGGGGGGGGGGGAGCGACTATTGGAACTCTGAGGGTGCATCAAGGACAATGTCGCCCTTGAAGCCGTACTTCTGCAGCTTCTGCTCGGCGATTAGCAAGTCATCCTCCGTGTCAACTTCATGGCATAGGTAGTGCGGCAGCTCCACAAAGCCACACCTGCGAAGAAAGCCATCAACTTGGCAAACAACAGCACCGTCTAACTGGAGCTCACTGTTTCAGTGTTTATGCCAAACAGTTGTTCCATTGCCTTGAATTTCAATGCAGCAGTGAAGCGCTGTACCATGTGCATGTAGGAAACATTCACTGTCACTTTCAATACCTGTTAAGGCAAACTCCGTGGTGCCGACTGTTGTATATGCACTTATGCCTCAATATAGCAAAGTAAAATAGAAATAGTGTTAAGAATATGCCTTTATGATGAATTTTCTGACACAACGATGTTATCCTCATGTTTGATGGAATTTGTTCTAAAGGCGTTTGACTAATAGTGAGAAATGTGGGAATGTTTGGTTGGCTTTTTATAAACACAATGTAAAAAAAAAAAAAATTCAAAGCATATCCACGGAGTGAATCATGATGAGTGAGCGCAGCTCCGGAGGTTCATCGTAGATCGTGCCGAGTTCCGGATTAATTTAGTTAACGCGCACGCTACGAATCCTTATGGTTCAACTACGCACAAGTGAAATCTCCCACCGGCACTTCATTGCAAGTCAAGATCCAGTGCCTATATATATATATGGGTGGCCGGTGAACGGTTCTCCAGCGCGAGCAGTCGGTATTTTTCAATCAAGAAACTCGCTAGAAGACGCTGCCTGCGTCAAGCTTGTCTCTCGCGGGTGAGGGCGCGTTCTCCTTCTTTGCGAGCTGGTAGCAAATGCATCGAAGTAGTAGCGCGTTCCTAGTAGCGCGCTCCTAGTAGGTAACGCGCTACAACGGACGGACAGACCCAAACCTTAAGGAGCTTTGCCCCTAAAAATCTGTTTAATACAAAGAGTTTTATGGTGAACACAAATGGTCACAGTGACTGCCAATGCCACTTCTTCACTAATTGAAGTTCTGACAGTCCACTGGCAGGCATTCTGATGTATTTACGCTAAGTGAAAGGCACTAAATAAAAAAAAAAAAAAACACAGGAGAGGACAGGTCTTGTTCTTTGTCTTTCGTACCTTTCGCTTAGCGCAACTACATCAGAATGCCGTAACCAAATAGCCCAAGTTGAAGCTTCGCTGGCGGGCAGACGGCAACTTGTTCTGGTCAACATAAGTAATGACACTGTGGTCACATGCCAGAACATAACCAATTATAAAGCGCTCAAAGACCAGAATTTTGTTCCATGGCAAAATCGTTATGGGGCTACAAATAAAGATGTCTTTGTTTATGATGGCATGCTGATTCACTGAACAAAAGCAAATAAGAATTGAAGATTGAATAATACTTAGCATGAGTGCATGAAACTGCTATTTTCAATCATGCAGAACCAAATAAATGTTTCTCTTGTAATTTCCCATTGTAAACCTAGGTACTTATTCACCATTCCCAAGTAACAGATATTTGGACATAGACGGCATGCTGTAAAGCTTTTCTTTGGGGTGCTTTTCTGATAGGCCATGCTTCTGATAACATGTAACAGGTTTTTATAGTACCTTAGAATTAATCTTAAAGGGCGTCTGCACAACAATGCACTCTTACGAATGCTTTTCTCCTGGCAAACCAGAAATGCTTGTTGCTTGTCATTTGACATGCCATGCCAAAGAAACGTCAATGTTGTGGCAAATGCTGTCAAACAAGGCAACAAACCTGGAGGGAATCGCTGATGCCTTGGAGGAAAAAGATGAGAAAGATTTCAGTCTCAATCTATGAATGGCTCATGCGGCAAGAGTCTCATTCGTATTCCACAATAACAAACTTGCTTTAGTAAACTTCACTTTAGTAAACACAGCAGCGTCAGGCGTTAAAGCATACATAGAAAAAGAAGCACCGATAACTGAAGCACGGCAGTTCTTTTCACTTATATCGAATAATTCAGCGAACTGTTCTGCAACATGCACCCCTGTTAGGTTCAGTACATCCAGGTTTCATAATGATCCAAGGAAGGTTTTACTGGATGCTGTTCGACATTTTGTCAGGATCCCACTCATACCAGCATTTGGTCCTTGATCTATTGTCAATACGCTTGAGCTTCTCACTAGCATGCCAGTACTGGGGCATGCCCGTTTACCTGCCTCCCTGGAGAAGGCCATCTTGGATATACTCTGCTCGCGTGACATAGAAGTGACCAGTTTCGACGATCTCGCCCGCCCATTCCTGGCGACAGAGTCGCTGAGCTGGATCAAAGTTGAGGGGTCTGGTCGTACCATCTGAAAAACGCAAAAGAGTAATCCATACCACTGTAGTACAAACAAGCACTGCTGAAAACTGCTTTGAGAAAAGTTTCCACCACCACCCCCTCCCCTGGGCTTATCTCGTTTTTGAACAAGAACAGTCAATCCACCCTGCACACCTGTGCATTTGGTAGTAGCAAGCTGTGAATGGCGTGTATGATGTCATTAGTTGTGACATACAGCACTGATGACAGGAAATTATAGAGCATGCAGCTTTTTCAAGAAAGCAGACAGAAGCAAGAGAGATGTCAATTTCATGTGGGGACGAGACATGCCCCACAGAGGTCTTTTTAGATCACCAATATTTGTCAGTTATGTAAAGAAAAGCCGTACAAAACACGGACACGAGGGAAGAAGAGTGGACAATGCTGAACGCCAACTATCAACTGAAGAAGAGCACTGAGGCTTTAAAAAGAAAGAAGACACACCACTTAACTGTGCATGCTCATCAATGGTAGCCACACATGTCAAACGGGTACAAGTGCCAATCTAAGCAAGAGGCAACCATTAAGACAAGTGATATTCACCTACACATTATGCACACACCTTCTCTGGTGTTCACATTTTGCAGACTGCAATGGGCACATAAACATGCTAGAATTTACTGCCATGACTCGTTGTTTTTACTATACAGCAGCTATACTTTAGAGATTCCATCAGGCTAGCTGAACATCCATTTATAACCACTGCATAACTACTGTAGGTATAACTACTGTGCCCTTTCGACCTATTCCAGTACAGTTGCTTACATTTCTGTACTTTCACTTCAGCCAAACATTACCTAACCTAACCTGAACTAACCCTTTTTATAGGCACTGCTTACACTGATTAAGCAAACACAACAGAAAGAGACAAAAAAAATAGTGACATTGCTAAGAAACAAATACACACCTTGTGATAGTTCTGTCCACCGCCACTTATAGTCACGGGTGACCGAGAAAACAGAGTCGTATCTGTCAGAGGTGACAAGGTGGACTGCTTCATCTAGATATGATGGCATTAGACACGGCGAGGTACATTGTACTAAGGCAACCACGTCAATACCTGCAAAGAGAGGCACGGTGACTTTGATGAAACTCATTGACTGAATTCTTAAAACAAACTGTTGCACAGCTGCACTCTGCGAAAGCATAAAGAGACGTTAATTAAACCATGTCTGACAACTGAAAAAATAATCGCATGCCTCTTGATGGGCCTTACGTGTCCCTTCACACATCGTGACAGCCAACAGGGGCATGGGCGGCAGTATTACCAATGCAAAGGCATCTCATTGGTCTGTGCACACTGCACAAATCATGCTGAACTTTTGCTCCCATCCAAGGAGAATTTAAAGCGAAGCTAACTTTGCATTTTTAGTAATGGGAAGCACACTACATACAAGTCATGCTCAGTCTGATGTATGTGTATGTTAATTATTGCATCAAAAATTCATTAACGCATCTTCACAGAGTCCTGGAACAATGAAATTTATGTTACACCAAATTTAGACTTTGCATAGGATTACAGTGTATGTTAATCTGCAACACTGGCAATTTGAAACACATACCCAATGGCCATATTTTTGCATATAATTATAGAAACACTGTAATACTTTTCTGCATTGATGTTGCAACATTTCGTCGTGTTGCACCTCTTCCTACCTAACAATGCATGATCAGAAACAGTGAACTGAATTCCTTGAATCGATGAACGGATTGCTGAAATGTTGTAGAACAGGGCATGGGTCGCTGGAGCCAGTGTATCAACAAGTGGACTTGTCTTTGTAAGGACGGCAACCGTCCACTGAGCTTCTCTCCTAGTTTGAATCTCTCGAGTTCCTTGAATTTGAATAATGTTATGCACTAGTTTATTACTGTTCCCCTCTGTAAATTCCGGGTTGATAGCTGGAGGTGCCGATCAACGAATAATTAGGCACACAGCACAACCAACGCACCTGGGACTTCGCGCATGAACTCTTGCACGGCAAGTACCGAAGGCGAGTCGGCCTGAGCGAATTCCTCGGAGCGTCGCACGACGCCGCACGACTCCGCCGCCGCGATGTCCTCGATCTCTGGCTCGTCGGTCGACACCCATATCTCGTCGAGCGCTGCGTATGGACCACGCCAAAACAGATAAGCATTCGACAAACATTAGCACGCCAACGCGTTAAGCGCAACGCAAAGAAGAAGGGAAAAAAAAAAAAAAAAAAGCCGCAAACCGCCGATCGCTTATCCGAGGCGCGCGCGACCGCGTTCCCGAAATAACCCTGTATCGCGCGCTACACCGCATAACTCGATCGGTTAACGATGCCGCGCGCGTCACTAACTTTCGCGCATCGACTAAACAGCGAGGCGGTAGTTATAGTTTAAAACGTTACCTCGCTCTCGCTTGACTAGCTAGCTTGAAGCACCGCGAAACCTCGTCCCCCCTTTTCTCCCCTCCCTTTTGGTTTTCTTATATGCGTTGAGATTTTATAGGCATGCAGTTGGCCTAAACTCTGCGATCGTGCGGATAAAAATAGCCGACGCGCTAATTAAGCTAGGACTTTGTTATCTCATCGCTCGCTAATTCGATTAGACAGGAAGATCGCCGCGACAAAGAAGGTATTCTAAAACAGTTACGCGCATTTAAACGCGGCCGGGGCAATTTTATCCCGCAGATCCGATTTATTTTCTACACACTCGGCGAGCGGCAATTACACATCGCGTTCATCTAGACGCGTATTCCCTATGAAAGCAGCTTGCGACGGCTATTATTTCTTTACCTATTGTCGCGAGCGCAACGATCGGTGTTCACAAAATGGAAACTAGCGACTGAATAATACAGGGTTCGGCGCGCACCAATCGTTGCAAGACGACGCAGGAGGGGAATCGAAAAGCGTTAAAAGCGCACCACGTACACTTGCAGTGTTTCATCGGCCGCAACACCCAGGTCAACAAAGGCAGGCCGCACAGCACTCGGGCGTTCTTCTTCTTCACGGCTTCGCTGCCGCCTCGCGCAAGCACCAGTCCGGCCACGCGCATTTTCTTGCTGGCTGCTGTTGTCGCCGCTGCCATGGTGGCCGCATGCCCGAACACCCGTGTCACGAACGGCCGCCGCTGATCGGCGGCGGCAACCTCACGCCGCCCACGGATAAACAGGATATCGGCTTCCCTGCTGCCATCACCCACCACCACCACCCAGCCAGGCGGCTGCGGAGGATGCTGCTGCCAGCGGGAGGAAGCGGGAGGCTGCAACAACCGGAAGTGAAAGGCCGTCGCTGCATCCCGGAAGTGAAAAGTACCACGTGACCGGACGCTCGCTTTTGTTCTTTTTCGCCATTCTCCTCCTCCTCCTCTTAGCGACGCCCGTAGTGTGGCGTATGGAGAGTGCAGTGGGCGAGCGCGAGAAAAGCCGCGCAGCGACGCCGGAACCCGACGCTAGTGGCGCGACGAACGTTTCCCTCCTCGATAGACTCAAAAAGCTGACGCTGCATCGTCCGCAGCGAACCCGTAGCCTCAAAAGGTCTGACAGTAAGAGCGTTTTCTTGCTTTGTTTAAAAAACAAGAAAGTGCGGATGTGACATAACACACTACGCAATCGAATAAGTGCGTGGTCCGACCACGACGTTTTATTCAGAGCCTTTCAGACGTTGACCCCTAGGCTTCACTGTTCAGATGAGTCAGAATTTGAGGTTTTTATCACATGTTGTCTTCTAATCTCCACATAGTGCGCTAACTTATCGGAGATGCGCGCTATTACGCAAGGGGACAAGGAAGACAACACATACGCGTGCATGTGATGTCTTTCAAGCTCCTGGGCGGCTGCATGGTCTTGTTCATAGAGTTTCCTACAATATGTACTGGTGCTGTACCGGACTGTAGCCGTTTTGTGGGAAACTGTAGTCGTAGCCGTTGTAGCGCGTCAAAGCACGGGACACACTGTGTGCCGTTACTTTTTGCCGCGCTACAACCAGGTAGAAATGCGATCGTGCGATTGTCTCTGTAGCGACAGCAGCGCTCGCTTCGCTTCTACGCTTTGGAACGCTGGGTCGTTGCGGACACAGCTGGAACTACAGGGGATGGCGCCAAAGAATTGAAATGAGGCTAGTGGGACCAAGTGCGTGGGTACGAAGTGTGATTACTTTGTTTTTACCATCTGTCTAGAAGGGAGGAGGAAAGAGAGAGTTTTTTGTTGCTTTTAAAAATGGCTGACCACAATCGTCGCAGGCTTCTGGAGCTCCTGAAAGTTCCTGGGAACGGCGAGTGCGCTGACTGCGGAAAGAAAGGCGAGTCCCTTCTGAACGTGACCAAACTTTGGCAACAGTTCGGAGAGTTCTGTGTGGCGTCGCTGTGCCTCGTCGTTAGGTTAGGAGAAGTGCTGTCGAGGCGTGACTGCAGCGTCCCACAGTTTTCCACCGCCCGACAAGTTTTGATGTTTCGTTCCGAGCTGCCGAGTGCTTCGCGGTTTACTTGAACGCTAGTTCTGCCATTGACTGACACCTTGCGGGGTAAATTTGAGCGCCGCTCTCATGACCGGCTGTGTTTTGGGCGCCGCGAAAGGAGTTTGTGACATTCGTTAAATCGCGTGCGGGTCCAGCTGCGCGTTCCGGCCGTCAGAAAACCCCGCACACAGCGCGTCATCGCGTGCTGATCGATTTCGCTCAGAAAGGATGTTGATTCACCGCATTGTGTCGCGTGACAGGCCTTCTGTGCAGCGCCTTGTACAGGCGTTTCGGTTTTCCGCGCACTTTGGAACCGCGAACGGAAACGAAAAAATGACATTCCATCTCACTGAGACACGAGTCCGTGCAAAAGAACGAATCGATGACGTTCCTCTTGACAGTTTCAAGGCGCGCTGACATTCCACAGGCGGACAGTGACCTAAACCGTCGAAGGGGTGCTTGCAACTGGAAGTTTTATTGTCGTTTCGACTAATAAAAGACATTGAAGGGCGTGGAAAGAAAGTAACAGAGGTTCATTTTGAACTACAAGTGACACAAACCACCCGTTGCAGTGCGTTAACGAAACACATCATAACACATCAGGAAATAGGATAATTATTGCTTAATAATAATAATAATAACCATTCGATGTTTCGTTTTCATGGAAGCATATATGTAGAAGAAAAAATAACTTGTCATTATCTATAGAGATTTCTATTAATCTGTGTTGAATGAAAGCAAAAACACTCAGGTTTAGGGGCTCAGCAAAAGCATTATAGCTGGTCGCAAGTTCATTGTGAATGGACAAAACATATGGCCATCACCTACTGCACTGTTCAGTTCAAGTGTCGCATAGTGCCTGTATACTACTCTGGTGGCCTTGCAAAACTGTTCGCCTTCTCGTGCTCCACTGTGGACAGGTTCAGTGTGACGCAGGTGAGCTGGAGCTAAGCGTCGCTAGCAAAAAAGAGCTTCATCAAACAAAGTTCCTAAGCAACCTTGGCTATTGCTTGGGACCAACAAGCAATCTTTAGCATACCTGTTTTCTTTATTTCAACGGAAAGCTTACTGGTTGGAGTGTCCAGTCATGCAATGGCAGCAGCGAAAATGCTGTGAAACATTTATCAGAATTTCTTGCCTAATGAGTCTTAACAGTAAAACCTCGTTATAACGAAGTTGAAGGGGGAGCCGTAATTACTTCGTTGTAACCATTAGTTCGTTATAGCCAATATCCATTTCATCTAGGGGAATTCCAAGGGGAATAGCAATGACTTCGTTATATCCGATAGCTCGTTATAACGAGGTTCTACTGTATATGCAACACATATTGCAAACGGCGGCCAGCAGCTGTCTATCGTGTTTCCGCCAGCTTCTGCCGCAACAGAGCGCATGCACGCAATGCCGTGCACATGCACCATGGTTAAAAGCAGGTTTTCAGTTGCCGCAAAGCAACACCGCTTCTTGGTATCGACTCCTTCAACTGCACAGAGAGCAAACAATAGGGCAGGGGTGTGTTTTTATATACCGGCTGCAATTTTAAACTTGGGTGATATTCGTATGAACAGCAGCAGGTGACGTGCAGCAAATTAATGACTCCAGGGCGCAGTACCAAGGCTTCACCACCAGGATAAGCCACGATTTTCAAACTCAGTTTAAAAATACAGATCCTATTCAAATTGCAAAAGGGTGCTAGATTCATTTACTATAATTCAGGTTCTTTCCAAATGCACGAAGGTCCATTCACTCATTTTGGCCAGTTGTCGGTCCATTTAAGAGATGGTAAAGGCAAAGGCAAAGACTTTTGTTAGTCAAACTCACCACCCAGGTGTTCAAACCTGGCACCTTTTTTCAGTCACGAGAATATAATTTGGAATGGGTTGTGAAGGTTAACATTCAATCCTGTGTGTCTCATAGCTGCGTATCCAGTGTGTTTATGAGCCAGGCATGGCTTCTTGCCTGGTTTCCAGCTTTGTCATGGCTGTTATCATACTCGAATCAGTGACCTTGATGATACTGTCTTGAGATTTATGTTGCTGATCAGTTCACTTGTTCTTATATATACATTCTAGGGGACTACTAATTCACTAATGAGTTATGGAATCTTTGTAAATAATTCTTCCAATTTTTGGTACCACTTTTTTAAGGTTGCCTCAAAATTAGACGTGTAGGGCTTTCACCTTAAAACAGAGACGTCTGCCAGCCTGCAGCTTTGTTATAGCTAACTGCTTCAACTGTGTACGCTGCTCACCTAATTGTAACCCATACTATGTGGCTGATGCCTGAATATTGTTTTTGCTATTTCTTTGAAGAAGAATGTGCGCACTTATGGATAACTTTGTGCATGGTTATGTTTTTTGTTTGATGAATTTTTTTTTTCCTTTCATTTATGAACTGTCTTGATATTGCACCCACACCTACATGAGGCCGAGGAGGGACGGCAGTATTGTAAAATAAGCAAATGAAGTTTTCATGGTGCCCTAATTTCAGATCCCGAATGGGCATCGTACAACCTTGGCGTGTTCCTCTGCACGGAGTGTGCCGGCATCCACCGCAGCTTGGGTTCCCATGTGAGCCGGGTGCGCTCATTGCGGCTCGACAAGTGGGATGACGCGCAGGTCGACGAACTTGCAGCCGTGGGCAACATCGTCGCCAAGGCGAAGTACGAAGCCAATGTCCCAGCCTGCTATCGCCGGCCCCTCGCAGACGATGTTGCAGTTGTCAAGGTAACACGTCATATCATATGGCACGTCATATGGCAGTAAGCCCTTGAAGTGTTCAATGTTAACACGGTTTCCTTACATGTTATTGTATAATGCAGCTAAGAGCTTAGCGAGAGTATAACGGGTATTTGTGTATGTAATATGCAACAGTTCTGTCATGCCTGTGGTACAGTTTTTCACATGCCTGTAGTGTGCGTGTCTTTCTTCATTTTTCTTGTGCATGAAGTTTGAGCATCAATGAGTTGAGGATTTAGATTTTGTGTGTTTGTTCTCTTTGCCCCATTTGCATAATAGTCGTTACATGCCAAACCTCTTTACCTTTTGCACACACAGGAACAGTGGGTGCGAGCCAAGTACGAGCGCGAGGAGTTCGTGCACCAAGACCGCCAGGTGTACCAGGATGGCCGACTGGAAGGCTGGTTGAACAAACAGGGAAAAGAAGATGGCCGCTTCCATCCCCGACGGTTTGTGCTCAGTGACGGCGTGCTGAAGTACTACGTGAAGGAAGTGAGCACTTTGTTTACGTAGAGAGCTATCAGTGCTAACAGCTTTCTATTCAGCCGCCGTGTGGATGTTAATGTCTACAGTCAGATATACTGAATTTGAAGAGGATTGTAAAATAGTTATATATGTTTATAATTCGAAATACAAGGTATGCCTTTTGAAGCTTGTCCTACCACGTATTGTAAGCAAATTGGTAGCCTACTGATTTGCCCAGAATATGCAAAAGAACGACGTGGGAACAATCATATTTTATTTTGTATGAAGGAAGTTTGTAAACTTGGCCTTTTTCTCTGTGTGGGTCATCAAGTTTCTCAAGCCATCTGCAGCCCTTACAAATTAGCGAATCAGGCACCCTCCAATGCCCAACAATGGCAGTGGATGATTGTCACTCGAGATCTCGGAGTGAGGTGGCAGTGACATTCATCATTGCTCAGGTCTGATTCCACGGCACCGACATCTGCTACAATCTCCGCACCAGTGCAGTTGGAAGCAGCTCGCACATTGTCCTTGGCGCTAGTGAAGGTGTTTGCTGTAAACCCGTACAAAATGGTAGCCAGGAATGCAGATAACTCGCGAAGTTCATAGAGGTAACGTACGCTGTTGTCAACAATGACTTGTGCGAAATGATCCTCTTGCACTGCAATGTGTGCTTACAGAAAGTTTGCAGTGGCGCCTCACTTGGCTTAATTCTAAGTACCAGTCATCATTTGCATTGCCGTCAGAAGGTCATTCATTAGTCATATGGGTTCAACTACCAAATAGACGTATGCAGGCCCTCAATGCTTGAAAGGGCTAAATAAAGGTCAATGATGATGGTGGTAACATAGCTGTTGATCTTGGCGATTGCAGTGATGCTTGTGACTTTGAGAGAGGCAGCAACCAAATAAAGCAGCGCCTCCGAGATTGCCGTGACAGGGTGGCAGCTCAAGGTGGCCTGTCTCTAAGGCTATGCTATATCAGATTGGCGATCTCAAGCTGCCACACTGTTGTGTCAGTCTCAGAGGCTATGCTTTTTCAGACTACATGCCGTAAATGCGCATATCATGTCAGTGCGACTTGAGGCTGCTGGATCAACAGTTGCTCTGCATCCACCTCATTTGGTCCCTTTGCCTGTTGGCCTATTAATTGCGAAGCATATATTGGCGAACTTGAGTCATTTTTATTGTATTTATCTATCCATCTAGGCCGCCTATGTCATAAAGTCATAAAAATACGAATGGTGGCGCTATCCTCGGTTATGCATGTCGAACTCGAAGTGTAAAGAAAAACCAAGGAATACCCATGCAGGTTCACTAATCTTTCCTAAAAACCAAGCTTTATAACTTACAATTGTATTTTGCACACATCTGGTAGTGTTCCTTCGCAACAGAGAATAATTTTCATTTCTTAATGTTTCAAAAACCCAGTAACCAGTGCTATCGGCATCCCCACACAAGTAGAAGATGAGACCAGGAAGATTGAAAATTTTTGTCTTAGTATTTCTGCTGACCCTGCAAGGTTGCACACTTCAAAGGGTACACTTGCTGTTGCAACAAAAAATGGAAAATCGATGAATAATGGTACCTTTAAACATACTGCACTAACAGCATGAAGATTTGAAATATGTGGCATACCCTTAGCACTTTACATCTTTGGGCTGTTTGTGAAGTGTGCATCTGTACCGCCTTGTACGGTCATGCTCATTAAAATGCAAATGTGTCACTGTCTGTCGTTTCAGTCTCACAAGGAACCCAAGGCATCCATTCCAGTGTCCGAGATCAATGCCGTCTTCTGCCCCGAGAAAATCGGCAACAAGCACGGGCTTCAGTTAAGCTACGTCAAGGACGGCTCGACACGTAACATTTTCGTCTACAGTGAAGATGGCAAGGTGGGCACATTCCCCCCCCCCACGCAAATTCTGTCTGCTGTGGCGCTGAGTTTGTTAGCCAAAGCTAAACTTGGCCAAATGCCGCTTGGGCTTTGTCAGGAGTGTCAGTTACCAAATTCAAGAGCTGTGCACTTGGAAACAGCCTAACCCCTAATGCATGCTCCAGCAGAAAGGAATCTAATGCATGGAAGCTTTATAGAGGCTTTGATGATGACACGTGTTCCCTTCATGATTGACGAAAACAGGGTTAAGGGGAAGTGCTCCTCAAAAAAAGATTTTCTTCTTGGCCTGGGGCTCTGAAATTTGTACCACTAGGACAGTTTGTGATGCTGATTTCAAAACTTTACTTACTTTATTGTAACTATAATGGCTCTTGAGTTAGAACAGCTCTGATAACAAAATATAGCATCTTTTGTGCAGACCAAAACTTCATTGCGTTGCATGTTGTTTTCATAGTGCGTATCGATTCTCGGCTATCTATCCTACAGCAACAAACACGCAGTAGTTGTGCTCTGTGTGTGGTGTGTGCCTGAGCGTCATGTTTTGAAGTGACTGCCTAAAACTTTCTACAGTTGGGAAATCTTTTGCATGTTTATTACTGAGAACAGTGCGCTATAATCAGCGGGAATAATTTATGCAGAATTGCTGCTAAAACAGAACAGCTCCCTCTAGCTTGGATGGTCTTGTATCATGGTGCTGCACACCTCTACCTCCGTATTTACCCATATAATTTGCGCCCTCGCATAATTTGCGCACCCCTAATATTTAGGCAGCTTCGAAAAAAAAAAAAAGAAAACCTCGCATATTTTGCGCTCCCCGTTCCCAGCTCGCCGGCGCGCACGCACGGACCAACAGCCGCGCGGCCGCGCCCCTCGCTGCGCAGGCGAGCGCAGTCATACGCAAAAGGGGCTGCGTGTGCGATGCCCCTTTTTCCAATTCTTTTCTCCTGAAGCCCCCGAAGCCCAAAGTACGGTCGCTAGAATAAAAGAATGCGAGTGGGGGCGAAGAAAACGGCTGAAGCAGAGATCAAACGAGCCCAGCCTATCTCCGTCACTCCAAGGACTGATGTGATATCACCCCGATCGGGACACCTGCCGTCGATGCAGGGAGGAAAGGCCCCGCCCGTCTTTAACAAGCATGAAAAGACGCGAGGCGGGAAGGGGGGGGGGGTAGTGTCCCTTGGCTGTCAGCTGCCGAGATAGCGCTATCTTGGCAGCCATCAGCGGCTCGTAAACACTTCTATGTGCTGCGCCTTCCCTGGAGCAGCGGTACGTTTTGCAGCGTTACGTTAGATCGTATCCAAAAGAGTTACCGTGCTAGTTGCATTATATTACACGTTATTTCAAACATGTTTGCGAAATATCCGCGTAATTTGCGCACCCCCTTTTCGGAGCTCTAAAATCGTGAAAAAAACGTGCGCAAATTACGCGAGTAAATACGGTAATTCTCTGAAAAACAAAACTCCTGTTAATTGGAACATTTTTACAGAGTCTCCAGGTTCCTTTTAAAGACTGTGTTTATTTCTGTGTCATTGCTCTCTGTCAGCTTCATTCTCTGCACTTTTAAGGCATTGTAAACCCTCATCAAGCCCTTAATTTCTTTGATCAAATGCCTTTGTCATCTCAATTTAACCTTTGTTGCTTATATTGTTCTTGAGTGTTGATCAGTGAGTAATTAAAAGAACTTTGTTGAAATGCCCTACAAGTTTGTGTGACAGGCAAAACGTCCCGCCTGAGGTCACAGGATGAAATCCCGGTCATGAAGGACGTATTTAGATAAGAGCAAAATGCAAAAAATTGCCTATGTACTTAGATTTAGGTGTACGTTAAAGGTCAAAATTACTCTGTTGCCCTCCACTGCAGGGCAAGCCTCATAACCATCTCGTGGTTTTGGGACGCAATACCTCATCAATTATTATCGAATGTCTGACCTAGGTAACGGCCAAGGGTGCGAAACTTAAAATTGAACACAACTGAAGAAACCACAGGCATGAGTGCCGGCTCACAGCTAAATGTTTAGTCCTGGGGAAACAATAAGTAGAAAGCCGCTAAGGAAAAACATAACAAACAACCACCTTGGGTTCTTGAGCCCCGGCAGCTTTGTCTGCCTGATGGACACCCCAAAGTTGATCTTCAAGGGCAGAGTAACACAAGTCTCCCAGTGTGCACTGACGTGATCACGAGAGCCTGAATCCTCATTATTTTTTGTCATCTCTCGTTGACAGTTGATACATTTTTCCTTCAACGCTTCTGCACAGACAATCGTGGACTGGTACAGCGCACTGCGTGCGGCCAAGCTCCACCACCTGCAGGTGGCCTTCCCAGGAGCCAAGGAGTCCCAGCTGGTGCCACACCTGACGCGTGACTTCCTCAAAGAGGGCTGGCTCTGGAAGTCTGGGCCAAGGCCCGCCGACCAGCACCGGCGCCGCTGGTTCACCCTGGACGACCGCAAGTGGATGTACCACGAGGATCCACTGGTGGGTGTTGGTGTGAATCGTGCCTCACGCTGCCATTTTGAATTGAAGTTATCTCTGTGAACAGATGCAAACTGTGCTGATTGTAGGTTCTGCTCCCTTGCCACGTGGAATAAACTCTTATATAGCCTTATATGTATAATGGGGGTCATGAAGTGAAGCACGTCAATTTAGGGCCAAGCATGCACTTACTTTTGTTTCTACCATCTTCACTTGTCATGGGCATAATATTGGCCTGCACACTTGCGCCAATGCCAACATCGGCGATTTGTCAGATTGGTGATGATGTATGTAGTGGGGTTACCAAGAGCATTTCTACATGCCAGTTGTCACACTCCAAGCTTTGAGACCCGCCGTGGTGTAGTCTAGTGGATGCAGCACTCGACTGCTGACATGAAGGTCATGGGATTGAACTAAGAACCAAGCAGTTCCTTTAAAATTGAAATTTTATTTCTTATTAATACAGTAAAACCTCGTTATGACGAAACCGGATATAACGAATTATCGGATATAACGAAGCAATCGCAATTCCCCTTGAAATTCCTATAGATGAAATTGATATTGGTTATAACGAACTAATGGTTATAACGAAGTAATTACTGCTCCCCCTTCAACTTCGTTATAACGAGGTTTTACTGTATTTATTTTTGTCTTGGTGAGTGGCCTTAAAGTGAAGCCTGCAATCATAAGGCAACAAGGTTTAACTGAGTGGTTTGTTAAAAATGGTTACTGGGGGAATATCAGCCAGCAGCCTCAAAATGAGCACCAAGGCCATCTTTTTCGATAGGATGCCTACCCGAAAGGTGAAATCTTCCTGGGCCACCGCAGTGAGGGCTACTCTGTCCAGACCGGCGTGCCGCACGCCTTCAAGGAGATGCCCTTTGCCTTCACGGTCACAACACCGCACCGGAAGTTTGTCATGGGCGCCGAGAGTGACCGCGACCGTACCGAGTGGATCACGCTGCTGCAGAAGGTGATGGAGCGGCCCCTGACTCCCCAGGACACTAACAGTAAGGCTCGCCTCGCTCTTCGGCTGTGACCACTACTTGCACTGGAGCGCTACTAACACTCCCCCCGGTGCATGAGCATGGAGGTGGTGGTGCATGATGTGACATGGAGACATTACTGTGCTGACCTCCCACTGACAACATGCAGCATGCAGCATGTGTGTATTCACACCAGCATGTGGTGAAAGTTTGGATTTTTCTTGAAGCTTGAGATACCACCAGGAGAAAAGAGTTACAGTAAGACCTTGTTATAACAAAGTTGAAGGGGGAGCCATAATTACTTCGTTTTAACCGTTGGTTTGTTATAGCCAATATCCATGTTATCTATGGGAATTTCAAGGGGAATTGCTATTACTTCCTTATATCCAATAATTCGTTATATCCGGGTTCGTTATAACGAGGTTCTACTGTATCTTCGACAGCTTGACTAGGCCCAAGTGTTGAGGCAGTGTAGTTCTATGGTTACAGCAAATTCAATATGATGCGGGAATTGCCTCGTTATATCTAGGGTTGTTCATTTTCTTGTTTCATGTTATCTCTACTTCAAGTGGTAAAAATTGTGTGTTATTTTTTAAAATTGCGAGAACTCTGGTTTTGTGCGGAGCGATTCTGAAATTAGTAAATTTAAATTTACAAATGACAGTCGTGGTGTTATCTATGGTGCTTGCACGAAGCTTGTAAAATGAACTGCTTGTCAATGGCGTCCGACAGAATGATCCCAGTGTTGTTGTCTCGAGGCGGTTTAGCAAGCGGGTGTGCACAGCAAACTCAGTGCAACATTTAAAATAAAGAAAACAGTTCGTATGTGGCACTAGAATTTGGGGGAGAAGTTGGGTTTTGACCAGATTTTCTTATGTTTGGTATACAAGAATCGGGTAAGTCAAGTTTTACTTGAAAAGAAACAGCAGTATAGTTATATCCAATACTTCTAGCTCCTAAATAAAGAAATTCTGCTTTGCAAATTCTGTAGAATTTGCCAGTCTCTCGAGCTCAGAAAGTTCCAGCCAAATCAGATTGAGCACTCGCCTCATTGCAGCATTTCTGCATTTCCATGAGCTGAAGTAGCAAAATCTGAAGTTGGTGTGTGGTAGGCAATGTGAAAACACATACAGAAAAAGAAAAAAAAAAGGTAGGTACGCGTAGTACACTCATGAAGACCAGTGCTGATTCTATGTTTATAAAATGTGTGTTCTTGCCCCCTTAGCGCATTTTAAGCTTGCATTGTATATCATCATTACGCCTAAACTGAAGTAGTCCTGTACCCGCTGTGCTAGCTCAGAGGCCAGGGTGTCGATAAGCTCAAGGCTGCAGGATTGAATCTCGGCCACAGTGGCTGCATTTCGATGGGGGCAAAGCACAAAAAAGACTGGTGTACTTAGTAGGTTTAGGTGAACGTTAAAGTACCACAGGTTGTCAAACTTACTCCTGAGCTTGCCATTACGGGTCACGCTTCATAATCGTAGCAGGGTTTGGCATGAGAAACCTCATCAATTACAATATTTACATGATTGTAAGTAGACTTTAGTGTAAGCTGACCCCCCCAAAAATATCAAGTCAAAAGAAAAATAAAAAACAACTGGCAATATAGTTTTGATTGTCAGTCGACCCCTAACTATGCATTTCAAATCTCAACAAAATGGGTGCACTTACAACTGTGTAAATATGGTATTGTTAAGTACTCTGAGGTAAATCTCCTCCTCAAGGTTTACTCCTTCTCCAATTATCGGTAGTCAACTGGGAAATTATGCTTCCAGAATGTTCTCACCTTTGCACTGTACCATGATACGACTACCGTATTTACTCATATCTAACACGCACCTTTTTTCCAATAAAACGGGTCCGAAAATCTTACGCGCTAAAATCAAGTGTGAACGAACGTCACCGTTACCACATCGCCGTTGGCATCAAAATCGCCACCTCCTATGAGGTAGGGCGCTGTCGAACGGTCACCTAAGGAAAAACGAACTCGCAGTGCGGCGGTCTTTGGCGCACCTAGTTTCTGTAGTTTCTATGTCGCCGCCGGTCCCGCGCTAAACAACGCCATGACGCATATAATGCGTAGGCCGATGATACTCGCCGCGCCGGCATGGCTGTCTTGCGGCCAACCAAAGTCACTACGTCTCCAATGTAACAATCTCTGAGACGCCCAGCCACACCAACTTGCGGTATCGTTCGCAGGTAGCCGTAAGGGTGATGTTTCCCATCACTGCACGCAAAACGGCTCACCATTGCATTTCTCCCTCGTATCTGTTCTGAGCCTGAGCCACCTGAGCCTCTCAGTCGTGCATGCTGCATGACATCGAGATTGCATTGTGGCAATCTATGGGACCACGCCCCGACCATGCTTAGGCTTACCTGGCCCAGCCTGCGCAGAATACATGGCAGCACGTGGCAGCGGGCGTGAGGGAACTGCGATAGCACAGAGGAATGCAGCACTGCGAGTTGCATGCGGCTACGCCCGACAACGTGCGGCAGTTTTATCGGGACGCAGGAGTTGTGAATCGGCGCGCAAAGCGTGTTCGAGACACTGCGGTTCGAGTGAAGCGGGAAAGCCAAAGTTGGTGGTGCGTTTATTATGCGAGTGCGTTCATTACGCGAGTACGGCATTTGTTTTTATGAATGTGAGAAGGTTGATTACTAAGGACCCCTTTTTTCCGTGTCACGAAAAATGGGAGCGCGTTACAATCAATGTTTCATTTTTTTTTTTTTTTTGGTCATGGGAAATGGGTGCGCGTTAGAATCTAGTAAATACTGTACCTTCCTCTGGCTCCCACATTTGGCACTGCCTGTACACCGTTGGCCACACGCTCGCACTGTAGTGTTTCAATCAGTGAGCACTGTACATGCGTAACCACCTATACTTATTCCCTCTCCCCCCGTTGTTCGGGTACTGCTTGCCAAGTGTGAACTCTCATCAACTAAGAAAAAGCTTTTGTACTGTATTAAATCTCTGTGCCCTTGTTGTGTCCTTTTCTTTTGCCTGTCACAGCTCCTCAAACCAAGCTGGGGTAATAGTGCGTTTTCACATTTCATAATTTGGTTTAGTCAGTACGGCCGAACCAGAAAGTTAATGTGATGCCAGACAACAAGGGCAGAGTGTGAACAAATGACACAAGCATTTCCGTTGTCAATTTTCCATCCTTGTTTGGTCTGTATTCAAGTTGTTGTGGTGTTTGCATGGTGAGTGTTGTCCATCCTGCTCGATTGTACGTGTGTGCCTTTTTGTAACTTTGCCATCTGTGACAAGCATTAACTCGTGCTGCCTTCATTGTCGCGTGACTAACATACCTGCTTGCCAGCCATGTTTGCTGCTCACGCATTGACACTGCACGAAGCATGTAACACTCACGCAATAGCTCATTTTATTTCTTTAGAGTCAATAAACGTGATTTGTGCAATGTAATGTTCTGTCACCATGCTCCTGTTCGGTTTTCTGTTCATTTCTTCCTTCCTTTTGAAACCACCCAGGCTGGGGAGCCTACAAACAACTATCTGGGCACTCGTGACCTTGAGGTGCACAGGCATGTGTGGCTGTTTGCATGCATTTGCTTGTTTGTTTATTGGTGTACTTATTAATTTATTGATTGACTTGGTAGTTATCATTTAGCACTCGTGGATGTTCATTTGCGTATGATCAATAAGTTTGGTGTCAAACCACTGTTTTGAAAATTTGATCTGCCATCATCATGGTTCACTGCAGGCCTGAGCTCTATTGCCTGACAGTTGAACATGTCAGTTATCCATTTTTTTCGCTGAAGATATCTTGCCAAATCTGAATGCCTGTACACAGATGTGGTGTTTACAAGCTCAACAGTTGTTTCTTATGTTCTGGTATGGAAGCAAGTGACTTTAGTGTGGTGCAAGAATTTCGAAGCATTGTCACAACTCATCTTTCGGCGCCTTTCATATGTTGCCAAACTGCACTGCACCCTCTCATGGTAAGGCCAGCCATGCAGCTATACTACAAGTGTCATTTGCCCTTTAATTCCTCATCAATGACTATTTAATCCACATTTTAAAGTACTCTTTTGTGTTCCTAGTTGATATTGTGAATCTTGTGAATTTCAAAATAGTTTGAACTCGCTACGTTTAAGTAATGACCGGAAGCAAAGCTGCCAACTGTACCGAAATATAGTAAACTTTACTCATCCTGAGTATTTTGGCAGTTTTATAGAACTCGAATGAAGCTTTACGGAGAAACAAATCATGAAGGTTGTTGTTTCACTGCCTCGACCGGCGAGGATTACAGCAAGTCATGGAGTGCGATGATGTTCGACATTGTAGATTTGGAACTCCTGATTTCGTCATGTTCACTATCTGTGTGCTTCAAATTGTCAAATAATGTCTTTCTTTGCAGCACAGTTGAGTTGTGAGTTTTTTTTATGGTAAAAGAAAATCGGGAAGGTATTCGCTTTCACCGAGTTGATACCAAGAAATTCCTCAAAAGGCAGATGAAATCCACAACCGTGATGCCACTAAGAAAGGCACTGGAGTCTAAAAACAGCTCGCTGCTTTTCACTATGTATTTTCTGTGTTAAGTTTGCTGCTACGTACTTGTGGGCTATGTCTAAAGGTAAGTAATCAATATTGAAGTACATATGGACTCCTGACAACACTAATGTGTGGAGGACAAGCCCTTAAGTAATTAAAAGCATACAGTATTATCATCTTTCCCAGGAAATTATTACAACTTCTGAATTCAACAGATTGGCAAGGCATGGGAAAGGAGAACAAGCTTTACTGAATACATGTATTGTTGCACAAAAACACACGGACAGACACTGTTGGTAGTTACCGTATTTACATGATTGTAAGTCTACTCAAATGCAGGCCAACCCCACGCCATGCACACCCCCCTCGCCCCCTTTCAAATCACAAGTTAAAAAACTGACTGGCAGGTACATGTTTCAGTTTTAATTATAAGTTACCCCCCTACTTTGAATTTCCAATCTAAACAAAATGGGCTTACTTGCAACCTTGTAAATACGGTAAACTGTTGATAGTTTGCAGCCCTTGTGCGGCACTGTGTTTCCTCTTTGTCCGTGTTGTCTTGTGCAATGATATACATAGTATTCGTGAAGAGCCAACAAGCACAAATAGAACACACATTGAAGTTTGATTGCATTATAATTGAAAGTTAAGCAAACTGGTACGGCATTCATGTGTTGGTCCTGTTCTTTCTTAATCTTCGTCCTTGTCTATGTGAGCGGTGCACCAATGTTTGATTTGGTTTGTGGTCGTCTGCAGTGGCAGCCACCCTTGTCAGGAAGCGGCCATCTCTCTCTTCCTCGCTTCAAATCCTCAAGGTCAGGTGACCTGCCCACCGACAGTCAAGCCAAAGGTTGTTGCGCTCCATCTTCTTCATACTAAGCCGTCGTCTAAGGGACATTCACTGCACCGGTGTAAAAGAGAAATGCGTGCGGCAGCGGCCTTCGAAATTCTCTTGCGAGTGCGTCACAACCACCGCTTGCTTGAACTAGTCGATTAGTAGTGCTCTGTTTTATTACTACCATTTCTTTTTACTGGTAGTGCTAACTTTTCCTGCTGCAGGGCTGCGTTCTTATTAGCATTAAGCTACTCTTATTCCAAAAATAATATTTTGTTACTATAAATAAAAAAATGACATGGGGAGGACTTTTAATGTTGAGAAAGTAGAGTTGAAAGATTAAGCGCATTTGTTTTGGGTCCTGAAAGTTTTGTACGTCTGGGACACATTTCATGTGCTTACAACGTGTTGTGACTGGCCTTAGAGTAACTGGGCGTCTAGAATGGGCGGCTAACTTGAAACTGTACAATCCTTTATTATAACTTAATATCACAGCGTATATATGTTCTGCTTTTCTTGAGATATATGTATGTATATATATGTAAGTCTTAATATAATATAATCGAAGAGGTTATTTTAAAGGTTTTGTTTTTGTATCCTCACGTGTGCTATTCTGTTTACTGAAAGTTGTCCACCCACAGATGGTGCAAAGATACAAATGAAACTGAGGTACTAGTCTCGAGAGAACAAAAACGATGTTGCAGCAAGAATAATCCTCTTTGGGAATTGTACTCTGAAAAACTGGCCTATCTTTTTTTCATTGTTTTGCTTTATTTTTCCATCCGAGCTTACTGGAATGCTAGCAGATTACAAAGCGAGGCATTCCTTCACGTGGCGGAGATTTTCAGATCACTGATTCATCGTGTTCACTGTTTGTGCTCCCAGTTTTATATTCTTGCTGCTCCTGCTATCTTATCTGCTGGCTTTCTAGCTAGCCGAGACACAAGGGTGACAGAAGGGTGACAGGCATTACCACCTCTAAAATGAAAATGTACAGAAGAGAAAAGCACACACACGATGACATAGGCTGCCCATGCTGTCATGTTTGTTTTGCTTGTCTAGCGGCAATAATGCCTTTCAGCAAATACCAAACAGGCCAAGGATGAGACCTCCTTATAAAGTGACCATTGCGAAAAGGCAGTCCCAATCAAAAGCCCTGGACCATTTTAAAGTTTCTTTTCATCTGTGAAGCTGTTCTGCTGCCACTTTTGCGGGAAGTTATACATATGCCCACCCATATAAAAGAAATCCACTGTAGAATACACATGGATGGCGCGCATACGGGAGACATTCCCAACTCATGAATGGAAACCTACCACTATCACTCAAGCGGAAACTATATAACTACTGCATCTAGCAAGTACTGACATACGGGGCAGAAACTTGGAGAATTACAAAGAAGATTGAGAGGAAGTTAAGAACCGCGCTGTGGATGATAGAACAAAAAATGTTAGGCGTTACACTAAGAGGAAGACAGCCGAGTGGGTCAGAGAACAGACAGGGGTCGCCAACATAATGAACGATATTAGGAGGAAGAAAAAGGACATGGGCAGGCCACATGATGAGGAGGCTAGATAATCGATGGACAGTTAGAATGACGGAATGGATACCAAGAGAGGGTAAGCGCAGCCGTGCGCAGCAGAGAGCAAGATGGGGGGACGAAATTAAGAAATTCGCACGCCTCAAATGGAATCAGCTCGCGCAGGACAGACAAGGATGGCGACGATTGGGAGAGGCCCTGCAGTGGACATAAGATAGGCTGATGATGATGATACATATGCCCCCTGAAAACCACTCTTAGGCCTTCCCAGGATGATACCCAGCACCCCTCCCCCACTCCTTCTGATCAGAGTTCCAGATAAAAACCCGCACTTTTGGGAGGATATGAATATTTCACTTTCATGAGACCTTTGATTGTCGATGTTGTTGATTCCCGCCAAACTTCAATTTGCCATATTTCCTGTTTACTGTGTGCTCAAGCAAGTGGGAACGTAGGAACGTCGGGTTGTTTCATTTTTGAGTGCTTTGTCTTTCTCCACTTACATTACTTTCAACATTGCATTCAGTTAGTTTTCCTTTTTTCATTGCAGTCTGTTGGAATGAACAGGTGGGTCAACAGGTCCGCTTTGGACGACATTGTTCACTTTGTTCAGTTCTTAACTCTCATTATATTCGGTGCTAGGACAGTTTTTATTTGTTACTTTATTTTATTGTTAAGCAGCTCACATCGGGCTGAGCACAGATACTTCTCTGTTTTTGTTTTTTCTCTTTCTTAATTTTATTTTTGCCCACCTCAAGACTTGAGGGGCTTGAATGTGTTAGGCATACTCGTCCTTGTGGGGTCTTATGCCTGCCGTTGTAGATGTTGTATTTCTATTTCATTTATGGAGGATTTATAGAGAGGGTCACATTGGAAGTGGCCTATGAATATGAACAGCAAGAGTGTCTTTATTGGTGAAGCCTCATCTTGGGATGAATGTGCACATTCAGAAATGTGATAGTGTTCTGCTCCTTGCTGAATTGTGAAAAGTTTCCACATACCCGCATGCTGTACGAGAGTGTTAAGTTTTCGACAGTTCTCTAGCTCTATTTATGGCTCTATTTTAGTTCAAATTTTCAATCCTTGTACGTTACTGCAACATCGTCTTGATGCTACGTTGTCGTTTGGTTCATTTGCTGCATTTGATAGTACTTTAATATGCCAGTAGTATAATACTGTCAAGTGTGACAGTAGCGCAGTAGCATTTTTTGGCATAACAGCTCTGGAAAGTGGTGCATCATCCTCTTGTTACATGTAGGCTGGGACACTTGTTTTAGGCAGATGCATTTAGTAAGCAGAAGGAAGCACATGCAAACATTTGCCTCGTTCTCTTTTTTTTCTCCCTCCTAAGTTGATATGTGCCATTATTTACACGTGCTGTGTGAGGCACTTTAGAGGCATCAACCTGCCCTCTTTTTAACACATTGCCATATTCACATACAGTGTGACCTCATTGCGACAGGTCTTTACAGTAAAGATGTCTGTTGTAAAAGAAGTGTATAGAATCCGAATTCTGTTGCAACAGACCTTTATGTATAAACAGTGAGTGGGTCTCTTATAACCGGAATGAATTAGAAGTCACGGACATGGTCGAAGAACAGGCCTGCTCCTCTCCAAATTTTCTGAAAAGCTCATCAGCTTGAACTTTGCTGTGCGGCAAACAGTTTGGACATTATCTGCATCTCCATTGTTACAAGGCTGTTCACTTCATGTGCCCCCATAGCATCTCGCTGTATGGATCCTGCTGGTGCTGTCCCTGTCTTGAAAGTATGCCATGCAATGTTTGATGTTAGAAGCTATTGAATTTGGGATGCCCATGGTACAGGACTCCATTGTAAAGGAGTGCTAAGCAGTTTGCTGGCCTAGTAGCAATTTATTACATTATGTCTGAATGTGTGTTGTGTCAGGATCCATTGTTAAAGAAGTTCAATCAATGTAAGAGGCAGGAAGGTCAGCGTAACATCGCAACTTGGAATGCTGTATCCAAATTTTTTGTAAGTATATCTGTTGTAACGAGGTTATGCTGTCTTCGAAGTCGTAGGAATGTGACACAGTGTGCTGCCTTCACATTTTACAGTAAGTGAAACTATACTGTTTAGCACAGCTGTAAATGTTTGTGTTCTTATTTTTGCAGGATAAAATACCTGTATGCCCCGTTTTTAATTGATTCAGCCTTGGGACTCTATGAGCTGTCATTATAGCAGATACATTGTAGTCCATACTTCCCATTCTGAGTGTTCGAAGTACAAAGCTTTATTGTGCCAGGCAGATCTTTCTTTTGTTTTGTTATGGTGTCGTGCAAGTGTTCATTGGAAAATGGGTGCTTGTATGTTAATGGATCTTGTTGGAGCTGATGAAACCACTAGACGTCAGCTCTCATTATTTCATGATGTTTGGTATTCGCAGTCATCAAGCTGCCAACCTCAACTGCTAATCGGTTTGGTGTTGATCCATTATGAACGATGTATTCGTGTTAGTAGTAGTGCATGTTTGGAATGGCGCCTGCTCGTGTGGAGGACTTCCAAAGCATGCAAACCATATGAAACAACGGCAAATGTTTTGTTGTAGTTAATCAAGATGGCATGAAATATTCAGCCCTGGTTTTAGACGCAGACTGGACAGTTGAGAACACACAGGATGGTCCTGTGTGTTTTCAACTGTCCAGTCCATGTCTAAAAGTAGCACTGAATATTTCATGCAACAATGTTTGACCGACTAGCCCCGCAACGTGTTTTGTTAAGCAATACGGCATTTTATGAAATTTGTAGGCTATTCAAAGGGATTTTTTCTATTGTCTTGTACAAACATCCAGATAATCTGGTGGTGCAAATGCTAGGTGCAGCTGCCAATTTTATTTTTGTTTGTGGTGTTGAGGCAGCTCTATTTGTGTTGCCAATGTACACGAATGTGCCGATAATCTTAAGCTGCAGTTACTTTCAAACGGTGTTGAGAGAGTGCTAATTGTAATGAAAAGGGCGGTGCTAATTCACCTCAGATACCTTGACGCATTTGTTTGCAGTAATGATCTCTTTAGGAACTTCAATGCTTATTTGAACTCAGCGCAGTCGATCTCAACACGTGTAGTCGTATGAACTTGTCGCTTTGCAGCAATTTGTTTTTATGCAATCTTGTTAGTGGAGGGAGTAGTGTTACAAATTAGTAAGAGTATTGCAATCTCCCGTCACACCTGCTAAAGTTGACCATCATGATTTTTGCACTAAAATACTCTAGAAACACAGGATCAGTTATCAGGATTTTACTCAATCTGTCAACAACTGCAAGAAACCATTGTAGTGGTTTCTTGCTGGCATTCGTATAATCACAATTATTGACAAAGGCCAATGCTAATTTTCTCAAAATAATATATTTTGGAGGGGGGTGAAAGGAAGGAAGTGGGGGGGGGGGGGGTGCTGTTGAAGTGATTGTACTACCTACTTCAACTGTAAAGCATCACAGTGAAAGCAAATTTCCAAATTAAATCTACTGTAAGCCTTTGTAATATTTGAACAGGGCATTTATTACTTACATGCATTCCTTAGACAAGTGTCCTGCAAGCAATATCTTTTGCGCAATTGTAAGAACCACACAATAGCATATGATTTATCATGCCATACGAGTTTTTTTGTTTTGTTTTAATGTTTTGAAGACATCTATTTGTAAAGTTCGATAAATTATTCCCTCCAGTTTTGCAATGTTGTGATCTCGGTGCATGAAGGCTTAAATTTTGCACTACATTTAACATTAATATTTGGATGGGGCAACCACAAGCTTAACAAATGAACATTTTTCTTTTAATTGCTATATCTGACGCTAATTAAACATTTTTTTTTACATAACCTGTACGACCTTAGTGGGTCATTTCATTGTCATTTTTGTGCCATGCATTTTTCAATCGTGAATGCTTTGTGCGGCCACTTAATGACTGCATGGCCAAACAACCGATCACGCCTCTCTGGAACCTAGAAAAACTTTTTACAGTCCCTCAAAAAGAAATTTTTTTGAAATATACTGTAGTAAAGTTTCCTTCTGTGGTGACTTCACATGGCTCATAGGTTGTTTGTGTCACATAAGACTCGCACAATCGCTAAACCATGATACCCTATTTGTACGATTCTAAGTTGTCCCATTTTGTTGCAGTTAGATATGCTAGCATCAGTCTCTCTTTTTTTTTTTCCTTGCGATTCCCGGGGGTGCGGGTTTGACTTACAATGATAATGATGCAGATCAGTATGTCATCTCGTAAACTCTTCTCATCTCAGTCACTTTCATCCTAAGCATCGAAGTGTCACAGTTAACCTAAACAGGGTTTATCTTGAGGGACCTCAGCGTACGACACTTCAGGCATTACATGTGTGTTCATCTTCAGAACATGAAGCTTCTCTTTGAACATTTTGCTTCCGCGCTCTATACCTGTACTTCATGATGAATAGCATCTTTGTACAAACACATGATGATGGAAAAATTGTGATGAACACTTGGAGGTACCACACCAGGTCGGTATACAGCCTCTGCAATGCGAGGAAAAGGTTGCTGTAGGCCGAATGAGAGCTGCTGCTCGTCAGTTCCACTGTTGTACTCTCAGGTCTTGTGTCGGTTCATTTGTAAACTCTTTCACAGATACTTAGCTTTTTTCAGGCATCCTGCGTAGAAGCTGCCATATCATGTAGCCCATTTCCACTAGCTTGCCAAGCAAGCTGCGAAGCACAGCGCAGTGCTTCACTGAGTGTCCTTAAGAAGTACCTTAGCCTGCTAGAAGCTGCCTGTAGATGCATAGATGTACTGCTACTGTATACATATGCTAGAGTTTATATGAACATGTACTACTAGGAGCACATGTCTTTTAAAGGACCAGTTATGAATAGTTGCCGTGTTGCACCAGAGTGTGTTAGAGGAAGTGTGAAGTGCTATATATTTTGTAGAGTATGCTTGATATGAGAAGCAATTCCGCATATCTTTGGCGTTATGAAGCAACTGGTAAGCTCCAGAAACCTTCCAGTGTGTGAAGAATGTAGTATTTAACAGTTTAAAGGCCTCGCCTCAGTGTTTTAGACTTTAAATATGACTGGATGCTTTATGAAAAGCAAGTGGATGCCATTACTGAAGAACATTCCACTATAGTTTCCACTGGGCAGAAATTAACACAGAGCCTAGGATGTTCAGAAACGGCAATGTGCATGGGCCTTAGAGACATAGCTGGTGCCCATGGTGCACTGGGAATCTCGGAGGTCATGTTCTGGCACATGGCTCATATCCATTAACTACCAGGAGGCCACATCATGATTGATAACTAAGTAGTTAGTAGTCATAGTTGTTGGTCCTGCAGCTTCACAAACATTGCCTCGGTACAGTTTTTTTTCACCACTTCAGTCAGGCAAATTGGCCTTTAATGTCACTTGTAGTATCCAACGCCAGTGACATGGTATTCAGGCTCATTTATGTACCAGCACATTCAATGCCAACACTTTGAAGCACTTGAGGCAAAGTAATCAGAAGAGCAGAAAATAGTCTTAAAACGATGGACTCTTAGGCAAGTTGGTATGACATAGCAAAAAAATCACAAGAAACAAGGACATGAGAAAAATTTAGGTGACAACACAAGCACTCATGTTGTCACCTTTTTTTCTCTTTGTGCTCTTGTTTCTATTGTTGCTTTTCTTTTTTCATTACGAAAAGGTTCCCATTTACCATGGACTCAGCTCCCCAGTGCTTCAGGATAACCGAGAGTTTTTGGAGCAGTCAGTGTGTGGCAGTACTAACATAAAGTGACCTCTGTTTCAGCATTGGTTGTGATGGTTCGATGCATACAGTCATCGTGAATTGACAGATTCATTGCAGTGCTGTCGCACATATCTGGGCCAGCTTTCTTGGCAGTTCACTTTCGGGAGGACTACAGTCACTTTTTCTGTACATTTGATGCTTTGAAGTTAGCGAGAACAGTCTGCATCAGATCACAGAGAATCTTGCAAGCGATGATCGTGATCCCTCCATGCTTGTGCCTCATGTTGGTCTTGCTTTGGCCCCTGGTACTGGACGTGTTGGAATTTAAACAGGCCTCAAGTCCGAAACAAGTTTCAGTGATGTCCTTGGCATGTTCCATGTGACATTTCTATACTGTAGGAGCTATTTCCTGTTTTGTACAAGTTGAGGAGTTTCAAAAACATTGCCATGTAGTAGTGCTCCTACTGTTGGTGTCAACTACGACAGTGTATATTCCTTGCGGTTTGTGTGTAAATCCCATAAGATTTGCATATGTTTTATTGCAAGTTATATCGGATTTCTTGTGTACCTTTTTTTTTTTTAACAACTCTGCAACATAGTATTCCATGCTTGGACTACTCTTGGAAGAGTTGAGAAATATCACTCTTCCAGCAATAAAAGCTTCCAACTTTCCACCAAATTGTGCATGATACTTGTTTTTATTAAAAAGAGGACTGTGGGATTCTTATTGTGCTCTCAGTATTTATTTGGGGTTGTTCGTTTCTGGATAAAACCAGTTTTACCCGTTTCCTATGCACCAAACATGTTAAAGGAAAATTGGGTTTGTCCCCGAATTCCAGTACTACGTACCAACCAATTTTTTTTTGTGCTGCATGGAGTTTGCTGTGCATATGCACTGGCTAACCCATCTCGGAACAACAAAATTAGATGCTGTTAGCTTGAGTAATCGTGAGTAACGTGAGCTTGAGTAATGCGAGTAATTTTACGAGCTGCATGCAAGCACTATGGGCGCTACACAACTCATTTGTAAATTTAAGTGTGTAAATTGAAGCTTAAAAAAAAAAAAGAACTTTGAAATCATTCTACAAAACCGATTTTTTCCCAAATATCACCTTAGCTATTAATAGCACCCAATTTTTACCCTCCTAATATGAGAAAATATAAAACCCAAAAATGAACAACCCTTTATTTACTTCAGTCTATTTCTCTTGGGGAAGCTATGATGTATGTGTAATAGAATGTGTGACACACCTTGCAGGAGCAAGGCAACGTTGTACTGGCTTCTCAGCACTTAGTGTTCATTGAATGCATGTTGGCATCGAATGCAGACTCCTGCTTGCTGAAGTCTGGCCATTGTCATTGGTAGATACTGTCTGGCTGTACTCGTAATCTGAATCTAGAGAAATGAGTTGCCTGCTGATAGAAATTTTCTGAAAGACTTGTGGAATGTGAACGAAACACAAGACATTGCCAGGAAGCAGTTCTGTGTTCCCGCCGCTTGTGTAGCTCGTCTGTCAAACCTGAACGTGAAAGCCTGCTGCACATTTGGATACCGCATTAAAGGGACATTGAAATGATCTAGACTGGTAGATTATTATTGGGGAATTCCACTGTCATTCATATTGCCAGTTTATGTTCAGTGTTAGAAGAGGAAACCAAGAGCAAACTTTTATCTTAGTGTCTTCTTTGAATCCCGCGCCAATACATGGAGTACAGTTGGTGTCACACACCCCATTCCTTTTTTGCATTTGCTTGCCACATTTACTCAGTCAAACTGTCCGAAACATTCCGTGTTAAGTTCGTGGCTTCCTCAGAATACAAGATATTTTTTTATACATGAATAGCTATGCAGGACTTTAATTATTCAAGTCCATCAAAAATGTAAGATGTCATGCATATTAGTGCAGGAATCTCCGTGCAGGCGTTGCCACCTGCTTTTTTTTCCCCCCAGATTTTCTAGCTTGCCACGAGTGTTTTCACCATGGGAGAAGTGACCTTGGCAATGTGAAAATGTCCTGTACTTATACGAGAAAAATCGTAATTCACTTTAGTGTCCCATTAAGTTGCACATTGTCATACTTTTGCAATGTTCATCTATCTTGGGGTACAATGTTTGCAAGACTTAGTGAGTCTCAATGAGGAAGTATACACGCATTGTTAGAATGATACCCTCAACTACATATGCGAAGTGAACGCTAATGCATTGTGAATTGCATAGCGGGCATTCGCTCCACGCAAAACCATGTGCCACAAAAGCCCACATATCTTGCTTGGATTTTTGGGTGCCATCAGACCTTATTATGGTAGTCTGACCTGAAAATAGCTTAATCATTATCTAATAATTTATTTTAAATGTGTATTAATGGTACTGTTTTAATGGCAATACAATTCATATACTTCATCATAACCAGTAATCCATTGTATCTGTATTTGTTATAACTTATAGTGCTAAATCTACATGATTGCTTCCCTCTTACGCTGTTAGGTGCATGCATTTCAAAGAGTTCTCTTGCTTCAGTTGAGTGTGTTGCGAAGGTCTTTCAAGGTCACCACTCAGTGAGTTGTGTAAGACTTCTACCTTAAAAAGAAGAAAAAAGCTTCAAGAAAACATGAGAAACATTCAAGGTGACATTTTATTTATTTAAAGGGGCAATGAGTCAAGATTCCTACGCTGGTGCATTACTCTTGCATGCTATTTGGGAGGCTTGTGAGGAACAAAGTCCTTGTAGGCTTCTTCCAGGACCTTCGCATACGGGTCATCATCCCTGATAACTGTGAGAAAAAAAAAAATTCTCGTTGAGACATGGGGAGAGGTGGGGATGTGAAGTGGGGAGAAGTTGATCAACAGTGGAATGTTACACAGTCAACTTTCTGATAATTAGTGTTGTGTTCATAGTGCAGCAGCCAACATTTTGACACGAACATTTCACTTTGTAAAAACAGCAATAGCAGTTGCCCTGTCAAAGACGAGCCTTGGTGTCAAAATTTCTTCAGTGATGTCGGGAAATTTCCATGGTTCTGACATGAGCACTAGACCTTGAGGCAAACAGTCTTGTTGAAATGTTAGCTCCAGCAACACTCCCTGTTCAATGATATTTCATAAGAAATATTTAATCAATTCACATGGCTTTACAACAAATGCCTCTTTCACAAAATGACTGCTAGAAAGAAAAAATCGTCATGTCCCAGCCTCACTGCCAGTGTTAAAAGTAGGCGATTTTTACACTAAAGCGACCTGTACAACAGGCATTCCCGAAGTACCAAGGAAAATAACAAACAACGAAATGAGGTCTTTGTGTGTGCATTTCAGTGTATTTGGCTTTCTTGAACAAGAAGCTTTGGAAACACTAGCGAAGGCTTAGTGTTCACCATACGGGCTTTTTCAACGACAACTTGGGATGCCTAAACGTAACAGGAATTTGATAGCGTTCTATCGGCCATGCTACAAACTGGTGCTGCACGGTACAAGACGCAGGCACAGCGTCAAGATGGTGGTACCTGTGTGTCTGTGGTGAAAATAAAATTGTGTTCGGCATCTTTATGCACAAGCGGAGGATTCTTGATGAGGGAAACCCTGAGAAAGTGCAAGTGTTGTATGGCCCACGAAGTCTCGCGAGTCTCGCAATCGCTGGCAGCCAAGTGACGTCACGTAACAGTCTGATGATGTCATCACACGCCACCACATCAAGGCATTGGCAATGATGGCATGTGACATGACGCCGACACACAGCATGGACACCTATTTGCAACAGCGTTTACAGTAGAACCTCGTTATAACGAACCCAGATATAATGAACTATCGGATATAACGAAATAATCGCAATTCCCCTTGAAATTCCTATAGATGAAATCAATATTGGTTATAACGAACTAATGGTTATAATGATGTAATTACCACTCCCCCTTCAACTTCGTTATAACGAGGTTTTACTGTATCACTGCAGCGTTCATACTCAAGTGAGCCTGTTCATACCTGTGTACGTTGTCCTGTAATACCAAGGTCTACGGCTCATGTCAACTGCTGATTTGATACCAAAGGGGGCCACTGCAAGATAACAAAATATTTCATGCCATTGTTATCAATCCACAGTTACATCCCATGGAAGGAGCTCTTTTAAGAGAGAGTTGTACCTATTAACCATGTGCTTGATCAGATCAGCTGGTCTTTGTGATCAAAGGGTTAGTGAACATTCAGGTAGTTGTTTGAAAGTACTCTGGCCATGCTAAGAGTGTGGCACCATGTGTGGAAGCAATAATAATGGTGTCAGTGTTACAAAGGGGGTACGAGGTGTATGAGGTGGGTCAGGGTGACGTTGTGTTCTTTTGATCCCGCATTGCTACTTCTACCGCTCTGACATACACCTTTCTACAAGGTAAGTGGCAGCTTGTAAGCAACAGATTTGACACGGAACAAAAATTGCCCATGCCTGATGTCTCAGTCACTCACACATCCTTCCCTGTTAGCTTAGGCATAACAAGGCTGCACAGTCATGGTAACTTAACCAGGGAGTGTAAATTCTTCGTCCCTCATTGTACTACTTGGCTGTTCACCTCTTAAGCTGCATGGGTAATCGCATTTGACAGCAAAAGTTCACCGATCGTGACATAGGGGTACAAAGGTGAACATCTCTGCTGCCTGGCACACACAAACACTGACGTAATGGACATGGTAATAATCATTAGACATGATAAAGGAAAAGGCTGCCGTCATTATTACATGACATTGTTAATACATAACTTATAGCAAATAAAGGACGCAATGAAGCTGTGAAAAGCTAACGTCTTCGCTGCTTCGGAACACTAGCCTGGTACAACATCACAAATAAGAAAAGTAAGGAAAAAAAAACCAGCCGTCTTCACTTTACAGGTAAACAAGGTGATGAAGTTATCACTGCATCAGATGGGGCTCCGTTATAACAAGTTCAAGCTTCATTTGGATTTCCAGGATGCATCAACATTTGAGAATAAGCGCAGTGCCATTTTCTTACCAGTCGCGGACAGCTAGGAAATTCCACATTTTTTCCTCGTATCCAAAGGTCCACAATCATTTTGCAAGTCTAGTACGCTTTCAATCTCTTGACATTTGCATTTGCGGCTGTACAGTTGGCATGCAAGCGGCGAGATCCGTGTGAATATGTGGTGTGGTCTACTTACGTGCCATAGCCACGGCAGCCGCGATTACGTGCTCAGGGTAGTTGGCCCACAGTTGCCTCACGGTCGACGCTGCAGTAATGTGCAGAATTAGGTTACATAATCGTATGCGGACGTACGGACGATGTCCATCTGTCCACAAAGAAGTTCGGCATAGTTAGGATTCAATGTTCCATTTGTAGAAGTTTTCACCGAAATTTACATAAAGAGAATCGCAGGCCGCATTTCAGTAGGTGCGCCCTAAAACTTTAACCGCCGAAACACGTTTACTTAACTACCCGTACAGTAGATTCAATCTTGGCCTAAGAACCACATGCAGTTTCATTGATTAATTTTAGACGATTTTGCTCTTTTCGCGTTCAAGACACTAACCGGTAGCTTGAACGTCTTAGTCGACACCTAAGCACTGCTTCCATTTGTACTGCTGGACTGATTGCGTCTCATCAGACTCGCCTATGACGAAACGATGCATCGTTGCACGTGCATTAACGAGACTTAATTGTTGTGAATTGCAGCGATGACTGAGAAACAATGCAACGTTCCTTGCACAACCTACAATTAGTGACCGACACACATGATACTACGCTACGCTATGCTCCAATCTCGTGGAACGTAGCACGGAAGAAGTAAATCAGTTATAATGAAATTTGAGCACCTGGAGGAGTTTTCAAAGGTTTCAATGAGCATGTATGATGGCACAAACGAGAAAATGCCTGATCTCTCGGTAACCGAAACCGACGAGAAAGCCATCATTTCCAATCGGCATGTGCTCGAGTCAAACGCGTGAATACCGAATCAGTGTATCTCCGTCGTAGTCAAGGCATTAGAACACATTCTCAGTGTGTTAAATGACAAACGTAATAACACAATGCGTGGAAATAAAGAAGTTTCCATACCTAACCCCATGCTGCAGTCGCCTGACCTTCCCTGCTACTTGAGCTGGCCTGTCTGCTCAACTGGCTCGACCTGGCTGGCAACCTCTCAATCGGATCCATACATTTCGGAGCACGCAATCCAAGGCAATCCAATCCATCCTACGTTACCTTTTTTGTGCGCATGGTTTTGTTAGCCGAAGCTGTTGTTTTGTGTGCTTCAGAGAAAATTCCGCGTAGCTTCTCGGCACATTTTGCCATTTCAAGTGCGCCGTCGACACTTGCAAACTTCAGCTTGCCGCGCTGTAGTAACAGGAAGTAATTAAACACAATCGCTACACGCTTTCAGTCAGATATTTAATGACAGCATCTCACATCTTGTCACACACAGTTCCACCCAACAACAAAAATAGTTTCAGGCCGTCGAATTCTTTCGGCGCGAACGAAACGGATGGACACAACGCCTACAATCCGCGTTCGTATATTATCACAGTCTAATACATCTTTGTCGGCCTCGTCGTAGTTCCAGCGGTGTCGTAGTCTCGTAGCGCGACGAACACAAGCACGTAACACGCACGCAGGTCATTCTTGCATCGGTTCCTCGTCGCCTCCCTGATCCCCTTCGTCCTCGGCTGGTTCTTCGTCCTCGCGAGGTGGCAGCGTGCGTTCGACGAGATCAAGAAGGGTTATAATGTCCTCGTCCGAGAGCCGCTCCTCGCTTTCTTCGATGAGCAGTTGAATCTCGACCGGCGAGGTCGGCCTGTGATTGATGAGCTGCAGTTTCTCGACCTTGCTCAGCTTGAAAGGGAGCGCCGATATCTGTCGCAGAAAGTCCTCGATGTGTTCGGCGGTCTGCCGCACGCACGCGGTCCCTTCGAGGTACGTAATCGTCTCGTACGACACCGTGGCCAGGTTCGGCACCGTACGAGCGGCGGCCGCCTTGCCGCCCGACGTCTTTTTGTCGCTTTGCAGTCCCTTGAGCAGTGTGAGAACCTCGAAGTTGCTGAGGAACGCGGCGTTTTCCTTGACGATCTTCATAGTGCATATATATATATTTAATCTAGCAAGCGTACAGACCGAAGAACGGCGGAGCCGTAGCTGCAGCAACCGCTGCAAACAACGCGAATCGAATGGCGAAGAGGTAGCCAAGAAAGGGAGAGGAGACAGAAACGACATTCACGTGACCCGTGACATAGAGGCGCGTGTTTTGAAAACAAATAGTGCATTTAAGCGTTCCCTTGGCACAAAACAAGCACTACGGCGTTTCTTGAGTAGTATTTTAACAGCGCACGTCGACTTATTATTGCCTTTAGCGTCCCTTTAATGACCAATGGTTTTCTTGCCCTAGCATTACGCGCCCTGTCCACGCCCATTTCTACTAATATGTCCTTAACACGCGTTTGTTCCCTGACCCACACCGCTCTCTTCTTATCCCTTAAGGTTACACCTATCATTTTCCGTTCGATTGCCCGCAGCGTCGTCCTCAGTTCAAGTTGAACTCTTCTACTAAGCCCCCAAGTTTCTGCCCTGTAGGTAAGTACCGGTAAGATGTGGCCGTTATACTCTTTCCTCTTGAAGGACAATGGTAAGCAGCCATTCATTATCTGATAATGCATGCCGAACTCACTTCACCCCATTCTTATCCTTCTAATTACTTCAGCCTCATGTTTCGGATGAGGGGTCACTACTTGGCCTAAATGGATACATTCGCTTACCACTTCCAGTGCCTCGACACACCTATCTCAAGCCGCTGTTCTTTCCCCGAGGATATTGTACATTAATTTTCTGCACATTAATCTTCAGACCCACTGTACTACTCTGCCTGCCCATTTCAGTAACCATCCTTTGCAATTCGTTTCCCGACTTACTTGGCAAGGCAACGTCGTCAGCAAAGCTGAGGTTGCTTAGGTATTCTCCATTAACCCTAACCCTCTCGGCCAGCAAGTTACAATCGTCGGTGCAACGCAATCGTATGGTTCTTTAAAATGCATCCTCTGCTTGTTGGACCGTGTGGCCTGCTGGTACAACACCCGCCTCCGGACCGTGGGTACCCAGGATCGAAACCGGCCACGCCCACAAGTCTCTTGTTTTGTTTATTACTGTATTTCCCTCTGCGTGAGTCTCTCTCTCTCTCTCTCTATTTGCGCCTCATCTCATTTCGCACCCTCTCCCTTCGTTTTACCCTCACCAGTTTCTTTCCGTCACGTGACTAGGCTGGACACGTGACTCTAGGACGTCAGTGGCTATGCTCCGCCCTTGCCTATGGAGCATAGCGCGCATCGCAGGGGACAGCACATGGCACACCTGCGATGCCTCCCCATAGGGTACAAACTGTTTTTAGAGTGTGCATGTTTCACTACCAGGCCGACCGCGTTCAGCGGTGGCGTCTCTGTACCTTGAACGAAAATAAACGGCTATTCAACGGGCAACTTCTTTTTTTTTTTTTTCGACAATTCTGGCGACTTCTGGTAAGTGTAAACCTCCATTCTTTTCTACAAAATACGCGTCCGATCTTAATGAAAACCTAGAAATAAAGTCAGGGCGAGTTAATTAAGACATGTAATAGATAAACTGGGTTCCAGCAAGCCCGGGTCGCAACCCCGCGTAACTCTATGGCATTTTTGTCGACAATTCAAGCCTTTGGTTCGAAATGAAAGGTGAAAAGCCTCATTCTTTTCAACTAATTACGCGCCCGATCTTAATGAAGACCTATCAATAGAGTCAGGGCGAGTTAATTAAGCCATGTAATAGATAAACTCGGTTCCAGCAAGCCCAGGTCACAACCCCGCGTAACTCTATGGCATCTTTTTCGACAATTCTAGCCTTTGGCGAAATATGAAAAGTGAAAAGCCTCATTTTTTCAACTAATTACGCGTCCGATCTTAATGAAGACCTAGAAATAGAGTCAGGGCGAGTTAATTATTCGCCGTAATAGATAAACTCGGCTCTAGCAAGCCCGGGTCGCAACCCCGCGTAACTCTAGGGCATCTTTTTCGACAATTCTAACCTGTGGCGAAAAATGAACAGTGAAAAGCCTCATTTTTTCAAATAATTACGCGCCCGATCTTAATGAAGACCTAGAAATTGAGTCAGGGCGAGTTACTTAATCCCCGTAATAGATAAACTCGGCGCCAGCAAGCCCGGGTTGCAACCCCGCGTAACTCTATGGCATTTTTTTCGACAATTCTAACCTTTGGCGAAAAATGAACAGTGAAAAGCCTCATTTTTTTCAACTAATTACGCGCCCGATCTTAATGAAGACCTACCTACAAAAAGCGTCAGGGCGAGTTAATTAAGACATGTAATAGATAAACTGGGTTCCAGCAAGCCCGGGTCGCAACCCCGCGTAACTCTATGGCATCTTTATCGACAATTGTGGCGGCCTTATGTGAAAAATGAACCCAGGAAAAGCCTAATTTTTTCAACTAATTAGGCGCCCGATCTTAATGAAGACCTGTAAGTAGAGTCAGGGCGAGTCAATTAAACTATTTAATAGATAAGCTCGGCCACAGCAAGCCCGGGTCGCAACCCCGCGTAACTCTATGGCATTTTTTTCGACAATTCTAACCTTTGGCGAAAAATGAACAGTGAAAAGCCTCAATTTTTTCAACTAATTACGCGCCCGATCTTAATGAAGACCTACAAATAGTGTCAGGGCGAGTTAATTAAGCCATGTAATAGATAAACTCGGTTCCAGCAAGCCCGGGTCGACACCCCGCGTAACTCTATGGCATCTTTATCGACAATTGTGGCGGCCTTATGTGAAAAATGAACCAAGGAAAAGCCTCATTTTTTCAACTAATTAGGTGCCCGATCTTAATGAAGACTTATAAATAGAGTCAGGGCGAGTCAATTGAATCATGTAATAGATAAGCTCGGCCCCAGCAAGCCCGGGTCGCAACCCCGCGTAACTCTGTGGCATTTCTTTCGACAATTCTAGCCTTTGGTGAAAAATGAACTGTGATAAGCCTCATTCTTTAAACTAATTACGCGTCCGATCTTAATGAAGACCTAGAAATAGAGTCATAGCGAGTTACTTAATACCCGTAATAGATAAATTCGGCTCCAGGAAGCCCGGGTCGCAACCCCGCGTAACTCTATAGCATTTTTTTCGACAATTCTAACCATTGGCGAAAAATGAAAAGTGAAAAGCCTCATTTTTTCAACTAATTATGTGTCCGATCTTAATGAAGACATAGAAATTGAGTCAGGGCGAGTTACTTAATCCCCGTAATAGATAAACTCGGCGCCAGCAAGCCCGGGTCGCAACCCCGCGTAACTCTATGGCATTTTTTTCGGCAATTGTGGCGGCCTTTAGTCGGAAAAATGAGGCTTCGTATTCATTGTATTCATCTCATTGTATTTCGTCCATTTTGGTTCGATTCGAACGGGGTCGCATCTTTCTCAAAAATGGCAAGTCTATAGCCTTGGTAAATTAATTAAAATCGAGTAAAATACGATATCATTGTATTTCGTCCAGTTTGGTTCAATTCGAACTGGGTCGCATTTTTCTCAAAAATGGCAAGTCTATAGCCTTGGTAAATTAATTAAAATCGAGTAAAATACGTTATCATTGTATTTCGCCCAGTTTGCTTCGATTCGAACGGGGTCGCATTTTTATTAAAAATGGCAAGTCTACAGCCTTGGTAAATTAATTAAAATCGAGTAAAATTCGATATCATTGCATTTCGTCCAGTTCGGTTCTATTCGAACTGGGTCGCATTTTTCTCAAAAATGGCAAGCCTAGAGCCTTGGTAAATTAATTAAAATCGAGTAAAATACGATATCATTGTATTTCGCCCAGTTTGGTTCGATTCGAACGGGGTCGCATTTTTCTCAAAAATGGCAAGTCTATAGCCTTGGTAAATTAATTAAAGTCGAGTAAAATACGATCTCATTGTATTTCGCCCAGTTTGGTTCGATTCGAATGGGGTCGCATTTTTCTAAAAAATGGCAACTCTATAGCCTTAGTAAATTAATTAAAATCGAGTAAAATACGATTTCATTGTATTTCGCTCAGTTTGGTTCGATTCGAAAGGGGTCGCATTTTTCTCAAAAATGGCAAGTCTATAGCCTTGGTAAATAAATTAAAATCGAGTAAAATACGATATCATTGTATTTCGCCCAGTGTGGTTCGATTCGAATGGGGTCGCATTTTTCTCAAAAATGGCAAGTCTATAGCCTTGGTAAATTAATTAAAATCGAGTAAAATACGATATCATTGCATTTCGGCCAGTTTGGTTCGATTCGAACGGGGTCGTATTTTTCTCCAAAATGGCAAGTCATATATAGCCTTGGTAAATTAATTAAAATCGAGTAAAATGCGATCTCATTGTATTTCGTCCAGTTTGGTTCGATTCGAACGGGGTCGCATTTTTCTCAAAATTGGCCTTGGTAAATTACTTAAAATCGAGTAAAATACGATATCATTGTATTTCGCCCAGTTTGGTTCGATTTGAACGGGGTCGCATTTCAAAATTTCAAAGTGCGACTTCTGATCGAGTCAAAATTTCACAAAAAACCCAAGACTATAGTCTTACCTTTTTTGGCATTTTGGGCAAGATTTCGAGAGACCGTATTTTTATTCAGGAAGGCGCGCAATAAGTAGAGTAATGCTCTACGATGTGGGAAAACGCATTTTGTGCGACTTCTGATCGAGTCAAAATTTCACAATAAACCCAATACTATAGTCCTACCTTTTTTGGCATTTTGGGCAAAATTTTGAGAGACCGTATTTTTATTCAGGAAGGCGCGAAATAAGTAGAGGAATGCTCTATGATGCGGCCAAACGTATTTAGAGCGACTTCTGAACGAGTCAAAATTTCACAAAAAACCCAAGACTATAGTCTTACCTTTTTTGGCATTTTGGGCAAGATTTTGAGAGACCGTATTTTTATTCAGGAAGGCGCGCAATAAGTAGAGGAATGCACTGCGATGCGCGCAAACCCATTTTGTGCGACTTCTGATCGAGTCAAGATTTCACAAAAAACCCAAGACTATAGTCTTACCTTTTTTGGCATTTTGGGCAAGATTTTGAGAGACTGTATTTTTATTCAGGAAGGCGCGCAATAAGTAGAGGAATGCTCTACGATGTGGGAAAACGC